>JASDQU010738419.1:83599-107933 GCA_032191745.1 Picea mariana | reverse complement strand
TTTCTTCCAGTTGGCAACTCCACTAGATCCCAAGCCTCATTCTTATCCAAAGATGCCATTTCTTCTTCCATGGCCCTTTTCCAGAGATTTCCATCCTCTGAATCCACTGCCTCCCTAACAATTCTAGGATCATCATCAGTAATAGACAAAGCAAAATTTGAACGAAAATCAGATGGACTATACCTTTCGGGTAGCCTTTTTTCTCGATCTGATCTCCTCAATACTGGAGTATGAGGATCTTCTTCTTCTGATTCATGTTCTTCTATAGAGTCTGCTTCATCAACCTTTAAATCCAACTCTGTCTTCTCTAGTTCTTCCTTACTTGGTAGGACTTCCTGTTTAACAACATCCTTCATTTCTCTAAATACCACATCTCGGCTATACACTACCTTCTTATTTTCTGGGTTCTGAAGCTTATAACCTTTGACACCATCTTTATATCCAATAAAGATGCATTTTTCAGCCTTCTTATCCAGCTTACTCCTATTTTCCTTTGGAACATGAACATATGCATCGCAGCCAAATACCTTAAGATGTGTGAGAGAAGGTTCCTTACTAGTCCATACCTCTTATGGAGTCTTGTCACCCAACGCTGATGAGGGTGATCTATTGACCAGATAACATGCAGTACCCACTGCCTCTACCCAGAATTCTTGCTGTATCCTGGCACCACTGAGCATGCACCTTTCTTTTTCAATCAACGTCCTATTCATCCTTTCTGCAACTCCATTCTACTGAGGTGTATATGGAGTAGTCTTCTTCCTTTCTATACCACACTTCTTACAGAATTCTTCAAATTCATTCCCGCAGAACTCTTAGACATTATCTGTCCTCGGCACCTTAATTCATTTCTTTGTTTGATTCTCAACAAGAGACTTAAACTCTTTAAATCTGTCAAAGACTTCAGACTTCTTCCTGAGGAAATATATCCAAGTTTTCCTCGAGAATTCATCTATAAATGAGACATAGTACATAGATTTTCCCAATGATGGGACCGACAAAGGTCCAAAAACATCACTGTGAACTAGTTGTAAAATTCCTTCTGCCCTCATTGCTCCAGAGGGGAATCTTACCCGATTCTGCTTCCCATATAGACAATGTTCACAGAAATCAAAATCCAGAGAGAAATTAGACATAACTTCAACCATACCTTTTTCGTGTAGTAGTCGAAGACCCTTCTCTCCGATATGCCCCAATCTTTGATGCCACAACATAACCTTTTCTCCAAATACTGTAGGATTTCTTTCTTCGTCAACTTCAATATCAAGAACAATGGAGCTATTACACCCATCACTAATAGTGCTTCCTAGCATCTTATACATATTTCCAAACCGAAATCCCCTCATCAACACCATTGCTCCTCGAACCATCCTGCAAGTTCCCTTTTCAAAAATTGTTTTTACCCCAGGATCTTCCATTTTTCTTACAGAAATCAAATTTTTGGCCATACCTGGGATGTGTAGAACACCACGCAGTGTTCTAATCCTTCCATCTATGAGTCTCAACTTGACCCTTCCTTTTCCTATGATTCTGGTTGTCGAATCATTACCCAAGAAAACATTACCTCCATCATACTTTTCATATTCACAGAACCACTCCCTGAGGCGAGTCATATGAAAGGATGCACCTGAGTCAATCAACCATGCCTCATGATCTTCATGTGTGCTTGAAGAGGCCAAGTACACATCCCCTCCTTCTTCCTTGGAGGTTTTTTCTTCTGTAGAGGAAGATTCTTCAGATCCCTTCTTTTTCTCAACTTTGGATCTACACTGCTTCTTGTAGTGCCCTTCTTTTCCACACCTCTAACATACCCTTCCAAACTTTCCAGGAGATTTAGATATACCATTAGACTTAGATCTTCCACTTGAGAAATTAGATTTATTTCTTTCCTGGGAACTTCCTCTTGCAAATAATGCATCTGTGCTATGTCCTTCCATATTCTTTCGTCTCATCTCCTCCGACAACAAGGGTGAGACCACTTCTTCAAACTTCAAAGAAGTTGTATTACTACCTATGGTCACAACCAGACTATCCCACGAGTCTGGTAAAGAACACAAAAAACTGATACATTTATCTTCATCTGAAATTTTAATATCAACAGATACTAACTGACTTAACACAGTATTGAAGGCGTTCAAATGCTCTGCCACCGAGTCTCCATCTCTCATCCTCAAGTTATATAGCTTCTTTATGAGGAATAATTTATTTACTAGGGACTTAGACTGATATAACTTCCCCAACTTTCCCCATAAATCCTTGGCTGTAGCTTCCTCTGACACATTCAGTAATACTGAATCGAAGACACACAGTCGAATTGTGCTCTTTGCCTTCCGATCCGTCTTTTTCCAGTCATCTGTAGAAGTTCCTGTAGGTGTCGTACCTGGATCTACCGCGATCCACTGATATTTTTCAACCAAAATATCTTCCATATTGAGCTTCCACACCTCAAATATTTTCCCATTAAACTTCTCGATCTCCATCTTTGAATTGCTTGCCATTTATTTTCACCTGAAAAATAATACCGCAAATCTCCCACTGTAACAAGGCTTATCACAGTCCCGAGCCAAACCCTTGACGACAAAGGCATCCCCCTGAAGCCAATAAAGATCTGATACCAAATGTAAATTCTAACCTTGTACAATACCTATTGCAAACTGATATTCAGAAAAGAACAGAAAAGATACAATGGCAAATACAAACATTACACAGAGATTTTTCACCCGGAAACCCAAACCGGGAAAACCAGCATATATTATATTCATACATTGTGTTACATTGTTTACAATAAAATATACATATAGGAGCCAACGGCATCCAAAACCCTAACCCAATGACCTAGATTAGTCCAAAACCCTAATTCCTTAACTAGAAATAGAAAACCATCGGCAAAAAACCATGTGCCGAAAAACCACCTAAATATCATGTGATCCTGGAAATATGTCGTCCCGATAATATGTCGTCCCAGAAATATGTCGTCTCGGTGTGAAAAAAATTTCGGGGGTGTTTCCCCCGAACCCCCTACGCACTCGGCGTAGATGCTCAGACACTACTACTCGTGCAAAGAATATAACACATACCCAACATGTTCGGCCTTAATGGCAGCATACATGCAAAGGTTAACATTCGTATGCCTCAAACCTTGCATGATGTCATCCAGAAGGCCCTCATAGAAGAGGAGGAGATTATCAGTGGGGGTCAGAGCAGGACTCTACCGAGACTGGGAAGGTAGGTGTCATCTAGTGCACAGCAGCACCAGACACCAGCCAGACATATGCCTGGATATCATGGCTTCCAGAGGGGACCCACTTTCACTACATCTCAGTGACCGGTGCCTCAGCAGCAGACACCTTATCAAGGACCATAACATCAGCAGCAGCGTCGACCACAGCAACATCAGTTTAGGCTTGTTCAACAGAACAAACCAAGATTCCAGGTCATTGGGCCGTCATCTTCTACTTCGGGTACGAGGACTACTGGACCAAAGAAGGGGTGTTGGACATGTGGGGAGCCACACTACCAACGTGACTACCCTGTGGAGAGGACTAGAGAATCTGGATCAGTCAGACCCACTACTATGGGAGATTTGGGCAAGGCCCATCGGATTCATGTAGTGGTGAATAACCACCAGGCAGATCATCAGTCGACTATGCACGAGGCGACAGGTACCGTCGCTGACCAGACCCTTAGTATTTTGATAAATATCGGTGCAACTGAGAGTTTCATTTCTGGTGCAGTGCTAAAAATAATTAAGGTAAAGGCAGTTGAACAGGATGAGTTTAGCGTCATAGAGATGGCTTCGGGAGCCAAACAAAAGGTTAGAGGAAAGGTTACATGCTGTATCCTTAACCTAGGAGAGTTTGTTACCAAGGCTAACCTGTATGTCATGATCTTAGGATCTTATGACGTCATGATCGGCATGGACTAGTTGGAATCACATGAGGCGATACTCAACTGTAAGACGAAATGGTTGAGCTTGGTCGATGACGAGGGATAGAGAGATGTGATTGTAGACCAGAACTAGGCAGTTTCTCTGAGGTTCATCTCTTCCTTGCATCTTCGGAAGAGGATGCACAAGGGATGTAAGATTTATTTGATCCTTGAATTAAAAGAGAAGGGAGTAGCAGAAGGTCTAGAACACCTTCCTGTGGTGAGAGAGTTTGCATACGTCTTTCCGGAGGAGTTACCTGGGATGCCTCCAAAGAGGGAATTGGAGTTTACTATAGACCTAAAACCAAGAACTGAACTGATAGCTAGAACACCTTATCGGATGTCGACCCCGGAGTTACAAGAGTTGAGAAAGAAGCTGAAGGAATTGTTGGATCTAGCACTGATACATCCAAGTGTGTCACCGTGTGGTGCGCCTGTTATTTTCATATGAAAGAAGGATGGGTTGTGGAGGCTCTTCATTGACTACCGTTAATTGAACAAGGCCATGATCAAGAATCAATATTAGTTGTCGAGGTTTCATGATCTATTCGACCAGATGAAGGGTGCGACGATGTTCTCAAAGATCGATTTGCAATCAGGGTATCACCAGTTATGGATCAAGGAGGATGATGTCCCTAAGACCGCCTTTAAGATGAGTTTTGGTCATTACGAGTTTACTGTTTTACTGTTTGGACTAACAAACGCCCCAGGGGTATTTATGAGTTTGATGAATGGGGTGTTCTACAAGTACTTGGACAACTTCGTCCAAGTATTCATTGATGATATTTTGATTTACTCTCGGACGACGGAGGAGCATGACGAGCACTTACGCTTGGTACTACAGTGTTTGTGAGAGAACAAATTGTATGGGAAGTTGTCCAGATGCTCATTTTATCAGTCAAAGATTCACTACTTAGGGCATGTCATCTTCGGTGAAGGTATCGTTGTGGATCCAGCCAAGGTTGAGGCTATTATGGAATGGCCTACGCCAACAAACGTCACAGAAGTATGTAGCTTCATGGATCTAGTAGGATACTATTGACGGTTCATTGAAGGATTTTAAAAGATAGCAAATTCGATCACAGAATTATAGAAGAAAAACAAGAATTTTGTTTCGATCGAGAAATGCGTGGAAGCATTTTGGAGGCTCAAGGAGCTGTTGACAATAGTATCGATACTAAAGGTCCCTGACATGGATGCATACTTCCTGGTATGCACTGATGCATCCAAGGAAGGCTTAGGGTGAGTCTCGATGCAAGATGGTCGAGTGATCGCTTACATCTAGAGGAAACTAAGAAGCCATGAGGAGAACTATGCAACGCATGATTTGGAGTTGTTAGCCATCATTTATGCCTTGAAGGTTTGGAGACACTACCTTGTTGGAGGAATTTTTAGGAATAAAATTTTAACCTTTAATTTAAATGGGATTTTGGGAAAGTAAAGGGGTTTGAAACTCTATATCATGGAGGGAGGAGAAGGATGATGGAGGGATTCTGTTTTGTGTAACATTATGTTGCTTAAATCTCTACCTGACTAAATTAGCTTAGTGAGGAGTGGTATCTCAGCCTTGCAAGGTGAACTAGGAGCTAGTTGATTCTCTGGTTAGTGTGTGGGGCCCATTTGCAGCTCGGGGGGCTAAGGGGGAAGAAGAGTGCCCCTAGCATTGGCTGGGAGGTACCAGTGAAGTCTCATCGGTTGGCAAGTAGGAGTTGCATCGAGTACACGATACGTCGACTCAGAGCGGGTGATCAGGCAATGGTATGCTTTCTTCATTTTTGTATGGTAGATTGTTGTAGGATTTATACTTTGGATATGCATGTTTAATTGGGTAAGTAAATTGATTGTCTAGATTGATGACTGAAATTGTTTTTATAGCCTATCTCTATGATTGATTGACTCCCATGGCCTTCATTTGCTGACATGTCTTGACAACCCTGTGGTGTATTGATTATGACCATTGTGGTTTTTTTTCCTTTTGTCCCTAGCTCATTAGCCCTCACCTCAACAGTCGGCTAGGAGCTTGATCTACGGTCGTCGCTTCGACATTAATAGACCTATGGATCTCAACGCCCTACTTTTTTGTGCGTGGATGATGAGCGAAGGACATTCCTATCAGTCATCTACCTCATGACAGACTTCCACAAACTAAGCAGCATGACATCTCCAACAATACAAGCAGCTCACCAAGATGTAGATCCAGTAAACGCTTTTCCCTCTCCCCTGGGAACACAATGCAATGGAAACCATTTCTTCCTAAGGAGGGAGGATTGATACAAGTGGATATCGATGGCCACCCACCTTTTCCGACTGGATCAAAATAGTTTTCTGGTAATTTTGGCAATTTACTGTTTTTAGTAGGTTTTAACTTCTGGGGCCATTTTGAGGGCCTAAATGAAGGTTTTTAAATATCAAGGTTATAAAATCCAAAGGCATTATTGGGCTCCCAAAATGAATCTCCTCGATTATACCTTTCAAATGAGCTATCATACGCCTAAAACGGAGATCGTATGCAAAAGTTACGACTCTGGGAAGTTGATGTACTAACTTACCCAAACGGGGCCCACATGACTTTTGGTGCTTCATCTCCTAGGGTTAGGTTTTTGGATGTATAGGGTTTTTGGAATTCCTATTTATTGTAAAAAGGCCTTCAGAGCCTCATTGTAATCATTTTTCTTACGAATGATACTAGCCGTCACATCTCTTCTCAGAGATAAGTTGCCACCATTATATCGAGTCTTTCACTCTGTATTTTATAGTCTCTGTACATTTATTTCATTAATAGAAATCTTATATTACTATATATCTATGTTTATGGTTGCATCTCTGATATACTTCTGTTATATTGTTGAATATATGCGATATCTCTGTGCATTTCTTTATTATATTTCCAATCTCATTTCGTGCCTAAAATAATCTGGATCAATGGTATCAAAGCAGGCTGCTCCTGATCGTTTTTTCAGTGCATGTCCCCAATGAGTTTCGAATATAGCAAGTTGGGTCTCGATCTAGTCTCTTCTAAAGACAATCATTCTCGCAAACCCAGGAAACCCTCAATAGCGGAAGAAAAGAAAAACAACGGAGCAAATGATCCTATCAATTTGTTTCTTGAACAAGCTCTCACACGAAAGAGGGATGAAATGATGGAGAATTTTGCCCACATCCTTCAACACCTACAAATAGCATCAAGCACATCTTCATCAAGAAACCACTTTGGAGGCACCTCGCCTTTCAAGGTACAATTTAATTTTGATATTCCTGTATTTGAAGGACAGATAGATGCAGAAGCCCTAGAAAAATGGTTAACTATGCTAAAAGGTTATTTCTCTGTTCACTATTTTTTTGACAAAGAAAAGATCAACTTCGCACTCCTTAAATCTCTCCCTCATGCTAAACATTAGTGGGAAACTTACTGGGAGCAAAGTTCCACAGAGGAATCTAGAATATATGGGGTCGATCCCACTTGGGATTTTTTTGTGGATGCGGTAAAGAAATAGTATTACCCTGTTGGCAACTATGAGGACCAATACATGAGATGGACCACACTGTGGAAAGAGAGGGGCCAAGCAGTTCTGGAGTTGACCAATACCTTCCATACCTTCCGCACCAAGCTGGGTATCAAAGAATCTAAGTGACATTTGGTTCTGAAATACCGTGGGGCTCTACACAGATACATCAAGACTGAAACGGATTTTTTGGACATCTCATCACTCGGTTCTACTTATCGATAGGTTGTTAAAATTGAGAAGAAATTTAAGCACCAAAACAAATGGGAATTCGGGTCTACAAATCCACAACAACCAAAGTATGGCAAAGATGGCCCTAACAAATAGTCTCCTAAAAACCAGTACAAGACACAAGAAAAGAAGGGTCACAGGAAGACAAAGAAGGACACCGAAAAATGGTGTGATTTCCACAAAAGCACCTAGCACAACACCGATGAATGTCGCTCAAAAAAGTCATTAGTGGACGAGATCAAAGACAAGGAGCCGAACCCTGATTCAAAATCTGATTTTGAAAACAATGGTAAAGGATAGATCATTGACATAGACCCCACTGTTATTATCGCTACTGTAGCAATTCAACCAAAAGAACCAACAGATCCTAAAGAGGGGGAGCATCTTTTTCATTCATAGATGTGGGTGAAGGGGACCCCACTGCATTTTATTGTTGATAACAGAAGCCAGAAAAACCTCATCTCAGCAGAGGTTTTCAAATAGTTGGGATTGTCAACAACACCACACCCACAACCATACAACATCGGGTGGCTTCGGCAAGGATGATATCTCCGTGTCAGCCAACAATGTCGATTGGCATATGGCATCCAACCCTTCAAGGATGCGGTATTATGTGATGTTGCCCCACTGTATGTTTGTCATGTTCTCTTGGGCCAACCATATATGGAGACACCATGTTGTTTATGAGTCTCGACCTCATAGTGTCATTGTTACTTTGGGTGGTCATCTCTACAAAATACCAGAGGTAGTTCCAACTATTGCTTCACCTAAAAAGTGTCGCAAGGTAATATCTCATACTGCAAAATTCAGCTTCTTCATAATCTGTTCAAAAGGGGAACATAAGGACACTGCAACCACTACAGCCTCACCCCCTACACCTTCCATCCAATAGAAGAAGGTCGAAAAGGTTGCAGCCAAGTGAAAATATTCCTTCTGCACATCGTCCTCTCATGTAGCTTGACTTGTTGAATAGCCTCAGCTTCAATGGGCTCATGACAAATTTCCACAAACTAAGCAACATGACATCTCCAGCAATACAAGCAGCTCACCAAGATGCAGATCCAGCAAATGCTTTTCCCTCTCCCCAAGGAATGCAACGCAATGGAGACCATTTATTCCTAAGGAGGGAGGATTGATTGATGAGGATATCAGTGGCCACCCACCTTTTTCGACTAGCTCAAAACAATTTTCTGGCAATTTTGGCAATTTACTATTTTTAGCAGGTTTTAACTTCTGGGGCCATTTTGAGGACCTAAATGAAGGTTTTTCAAGATCAAGGTTCTCAATAATAGCTGATGGAATGATTGAGACCCCAAAATGAATCTGCTCGACTATAGATTTCCAACGAGCTATCATACGCCTAAAACAGAGAACGTATACAAAAGTTACAACCCCAGGAAGTTGATGTACTAACTTACCCAAACGGGGCCCACATGAATTTTTGTGCTTCATCTCCTAGAGTTAGGTTTTTGGATGTCTAGGGTTTTTGGCATTCCTGTTTACTATAAAAATTCCTTCAGAGCCTCATTGTAATCATTTTTCTTGTGAATGCAAATAGCCATCACATCTCTTCTCAAAGATAAGTTGCCACCATTCTATCGAGTCTTTCACTCTGTATTTTACTGTCTCTGTACATTTATTTCATTAATAGAAATCGTGCATTACTGTATATATGTGTTTATGGTTGCATCTCTGATATACTTATGTTATATTATTGAATATCTGTGATATCTATGTTCATTTCTTTATTATATCTCCAATCTCATTTCGTGCCGAAAATAATCCAGATCAGTGGTATCAGAGCAGGCTGCTCTTGATCGTTTTTTCAGTGCATGTCCCTGACAAGGTATGAATATAGAAATTTGGGTCTCGCGCTTGTCTCTCTTGAATACAATCACTCTCACACACCCAAGAAACCTTCAATGGCAGAACAAAAGAAAAATGACAGAGTCGACGATCCTATCAATTTGTTGCTTGAGCAAGCTCTCACACGAAAGAGGGACGAAATGATGGAGAATTTTTCCCACATCCTTCAACGCCTGCCAATAGAATCAGGTGCATATTCATCAAATGAAAACTTTGGAGGCACCTCACCTTTCAAGGTACAAGTTAATTTTGATAATCCTGTATTTGAAGGACAGATAGATGCAGAAGCCCTAGAAAAATGGTTAACTCTGCTAGAAGGTTATTTCTTTGTTCACAATTTTTCTGACAAAGAAAATATCACCTTCGCACTCCTTAAAGATATCCCTCATGTCAAACATTGGTGGGAAACTTATTGGGAGCAAAGTTCCACAAAGGAGTCTGGAATATATGGGGTCGATCCCACTTGGGATTTTTTTGTGGATGCGGTAAAGGAACAGTATTACCCTGTTGACAACTATGAGGACCAATACATGAGATGGACCACACTGTGGAAAGAGAGGGGCCAAGCAGTTATGGAGTTCACCAATACCTTCCATACCTTGCGCACCAAGCTGGGTATCAAAGACTCCAAGCGACATTTGGTTCTGAAATACCGTGGGGCTCTACACATATACATCTAGACTGAAATGGATTTTCTGGACATCTCATCACTCGGTGTTGCCTATTGATATGTTGCTAAAATTGAGCAAAAATTTAAGCACCGGAACAAATGGGAATTCATGTTTGCAAATCCGCAACCAAAGTATGAAAAATACGGCCCTAACAAAAAGTCTTCCAAAAACCAGTCCAAGACACAGAAAAAGAAGGGTCACGGTAAGACAAAGAAGGACACCGAAAAATGGTGTGATTTCCACAAAAGCCACTGGCACAACACTGATGAATGTCTCTCAAAACAGTCATTGGTATCCAAGATCAAAGACAAGGAGCTGAACCCTAATTCAGAATCTGATTCTGAAAATATTGGTAAAGGAAAGATCATTGATGCAGACCCCACTGCTATTGTCGCAACCGCGACAATTCAACCAGAAGAACTAACAGGTCCTGAAGAGGGGGAGTGAATTTTTCATTCACAAATGTGGGTGAAGGGGACCCCACTACATTTTATTATTGATAGCAGAAGCCAAAAAAACCTCATCTCAGCAGAGGTTGTCAAACAGTTGGGATTCTCGACAAAACCACACCCACAGCCATATAACATCGGGTGGCTTTAGCAAGGAAGAGATCTTTGTGTTAGCCAACAGTGTCGATTGTCATACAACATCCAACCCTTCAAGGATAAGGTATTATGTGATGTTTCCCCACTGGATGTTTGTGATGTTCTCTTGGGCCAACTATATATGTGGAGACACCATGATTTTTATGAGTATCGACCTCGTAGTGTCATTGTTACTTTAGGGGGTCATCTCTACATAATACAAGAGGTAGTTACAACTATTGTTCCACCTAAAAAGTTTCGCAAGGTAGCATCTCATACTGCAAAATTCAACTTCTTCATAATCTATTCAAAAGGGAAACAGAAGGACAATGCAACCACTACAGCCTCACCCCCTACACCTTCTATCCAACAGAAGTAGGTCGACAAGGTTGTAGCAAAGAGAAAATATTCCTTCTGCACACCATCCTCTCATGTAGCGTGACTTGTTGAACAGCCTCAACTTCAACAGGCTCGTGACAGACTTCCACAAACTAAGCAGCACGACATCTCCAACAATACAAGCATCTCACCAAGATGCAAATCCAACAAACATTTTTCCCTCTCCCCTGGGAATGCAACACAATGGATACCATTGCTTCCTAAGGAGGGAGGATTGATCTAGGTGGATATCGGTGGTCACCCACCTTTTTCGACTGGCTCAAAATAGTTTTCTGGCAATTTTGGCAATTTACTATTTTTAGCAGGTTTTAACTTTTGGGGCCATTTTGAGGGCCTAAATTAAGATTTTTCATGATCTGGGTTCTCAATGATAGACAAAGGAATGATTGAGCCCCCAAAATGAATCTTCTCGACTGTACTTTTCCAATGATCTATCTTACGCCTAAAACAGAAATTGTATGCAAAATTTACGACCCCGGGAAGTTGATGTACTAACTTACCCAAACGGGGCCCACATGACTTTTGGCGCTTCATCTCCTAGGGTTAGGTTTTTGGATGTCTAGGGTTTTTGGCATTCCCCTTTATTGTAAAAATGTCTTCAGAGCCTCATTGTAATAATTTTTCTTACGAATGCGAGTAGTCGTCACATCTCTTCTTAGAGATAAGTTGCCCTCATTCTATCGAGTCTTTCACTCTATATTTTACAGTCTCTATACATTTATTTCATTAATATAAATCGTGTATTACTGTATACTTTGTTTATGGTTGCATCTCTAATATACTTATGTTATATTATTGAATATCTGCGACATCTCTGTGCATTTCTTTATTATATCTCCAATCTCATTTCGCGCCGAAAATAATCTGGATCAGTGGTATCAGAGCAGGCTACTCTTGATCATTTTTTCAGTGCATGTCCCCGATGAGGTCCGAATATAGAAATTTGGGTTTCGATCTTGTCTCTCTTGAAGACAATCACTCTCGCACACCCAAGAAACCCTCAATGGTAGAAGAAAAGAAAAACGTCAGAGTAGACAATCCTATCAATTTGTTGCTTAAGCAAGCTCTCACGCGACAGAGGGACAAAATGATGGAGAATTTTTCCCATATCCTTCAATGCCTACCGATAGCATCAGGCCCATCTTCATCAAGAGGCCACTTTGGAGGCAACTCGCTTTCCAAGGTACAAGTTAATTTTTATATTCTTGTATTTGAAGGACAGATAGATGCAGAAGCTCTAGAAAAATGGTTAACTCTACTAGAAGGTTATTTCTCTGTTCACAATTTTTCCGACAAAGAAAAGATCACCTTCACACTCCTTAAATATATCCCTCATGTCAAACATTTGTGGGAAACTTACTGGGAGAAAAGTTCCACAAAGGATTCTGGAATATATGGGGCCGATCCCACTTGGGATTTTTTTGTGGATGTGGTAAAGGAACAATATTACCCTATTGGCAAGTATGAGGACTAGTACATGAGATGGACCACACTGCGGCAAGAGAGGGGCCAAGAAGTTATGGAGTTCACCAATACCATCCATACCTTGTGCACCAAGCTGAGTATCAAAGACTCCGAGCGACATTTGGTTATGAAATACCATGGGGCTCTACACAGATAATCTAGACTGAAATAGATTTCCTAGACATCTCATCACTCGGTCCTGCTTATCAATGTGCTGTTAAAATTGAGCAGAAATTTAAGCACCAGAACAAATGGGAATTTGGGTCTACAAATCTGCAACAACCAAGTATGACAAAGATGGCCCTAACAAATAGTCTCCCGAAAACCAGTCCAAGGCATAGGAAAAGAAGGGTCACAGGAAGACAAATAAGGACACTAGAAAATGGTGTGATTTCCACAAAAGCCCCTGGCACAACACCGATGAATGTCGCTCAAAACAGTCATTGGTGGTCAAGATCAAAGACAAGGAGTCGAACCCTGATTCAGAATCTGATTATGAAAACACTGGTAAAGGACAGATCATTGATGCAGACCCCACTACTATTGTCACGACCACAACAATTCAACCATAAGAACCAACAGATCCTTAAGAGGGGGAGATCCTTTTTCATTCATGGATGTGGGTGAAGGGGACCCCACTGCATTTTATTGTTGATAGCGAAAGCCAGAAAAACCTCATCTCAGCAGAGGTTGTCAAACAGTTGGGATTGTCGACAACACCACACCCGCAACCATACAACATCAGGTGGCTTCGACAAGGATGAGATTTCCATTTTAGCCAACAGTGTCGATTTTCATATGCCATCCAACCCTTCAAGGATGAGGTATTATGTGATGTTGCCCCACTGGATGTCTGTGATGTTCTCTTGGGCCAACCGTATATGTGGATATGCCATGTTGTTTATGAGTCTCGACCCCGTAGTGTCATTGTTACTTTGGGGGGTCAACTCTACAAAATATTGGAGGTAGTTCCAACTATTGTTCCACCTAAAAAGTGTCGCAAGGTAGTATATCATACTGCAAAATTCAGCTTGTTCACAATATGTTCAAAAGGGGAACAGAAAGACACTTCAACCACTACAACCTCGCCCCCTGCACCTTCTATCGAAGAGAAGGAGGTCGAAAAGGTTGCAGCAAAGCGCAAATATTAATTTTGCACACCATCCTCTCATGTAGCTTGACTTGTTGAACAGCCTCAGCTTCAACAGGCTCATGACAAACTTCCACAAACTAAGCAATGCGACATCTCCAGCAATACAAGCATCTCACCAAGATACAGATCCAACAAATGATTTTCCCTCCCCCCTGGGAATGCATCGCAATGGAGACCATTTCTTCCTAAGGAGGTAAGATTTATCCAGGTGGATATCGATGGCCACCCACCTTTTCTAACTGGCTCAAAACAGTTTTCTGACAATTTTGGCAATTTACTATTTTTAGCAGGTTTTAACTTTTGGGGTCATTTTGAGGGCCTAAATGAAAGTTTTTCAAGATCGAGGTTCTCAATGACATATGAAGGCATGATTGAGCCCCCAAAATTAATCTCCTCGACTATGCATTTCCAACGAGATATCATATGCCTAAAATGGAGATCGTATGCAAAAGTTACAACCCCGAGAAGTTGATGTACTAAATTACCCAAATGAGGCCCACACAACTTTTGGTGCTTCATCTCCTAGGGTTAGGTTTTTGGATATCTAGGGTTTTTGGCATTCCTGTTTATTGTAAAAATGCCTTCAGAGCCTCATTGTAATCATTTTTCTTGCAAATGCGAGTAGCCGTCACATCTCTTCTCATAGATAAGCTGCCACCATTCTATCGAGTCTTTCACTCTGTAGTCTACAGTCTCTGTAGATTATTTTATTAATAGAAATCGTGTATTACTATATATATGTGTTTATGGTTGCATCTCTGATATACTTCTGTTATATTATTGAATATCTATGATATCTCTGTGCATTTCTTTATTATATCTCCGATCTCATTTCATGCCGAAAATAATCTGGATCAGATGGTTCGCCTTGCGCCTTGATGTGATTATCTAAATCTACAAATTTGATTGTTGGCGAAGATTTTCTTCAACCTTGGCTTGTTTTTATCTCATCGTTATCTCGTTTTTACCCCATTTTTATATTTTGATGGATCAATTTTAACCCTGTGTTTTGTTCTTGGATAAATTTTAAATCGGCGTGGTTTTGGTATCCTAGCAATGAAAAAAGAAAAAAGAAAATGATTTCATAACCCTGTCTGCTTTTCATAAATGGGTATCCTAGAAATGAAAAACATTTGATATTCCTGTCTACAAATTTTATCTCGGGCTGCGATTTTTTTGGCTTTTATTTCATTGAAAAATGAATGTCGATCCATGTCTTCATTTTTTGGGGTCGTGATTCTTATGCTTTTAATTATTTAAGATAAAAAACACAGACACAAAAAAAAGGTTATTTTATCTCTGTCTACGTACTATTGGGTGCCCCTGTCTGCGTTTTTGGGGTACCCCAGGTGAAGGAAGAATGAATCCCTTATCCCTAGCTGTGATTGATTGGTGCATTGATGGAATTAACCTTTTTCCTCCTGTGTCAGCCTGTGTACGGTTTGATTAAGTTGGGTCTGCAATTTTATTTGTGCTTGTTGTTATAACCACAAAATTACAGGTGGAATGATCTTTGCGTCTCCTGTTGATTTCCCACGAAATGTTTACCCATTGACTGTGGCCATATTGTTGTTATTAACCATGAATTTGCAGGTGGACTAGTCTCTGCATCTTCCTTTTGAATGCCCACGGTTTGACATTTAATTGTGACCGATGTTTGTTGTAGTTTACCACAGATTTTACTACCATGATTGACTGTTACACAAATTATAGTTCTTTACTACTATCCCGATTTTATTCTGCAATTTCTTTCTATATCTTATTACCACGACCTTGTTGTTACCATGATTTTATTTCCAGAGTTTATTACCACAACTTGATGGTTATCATGATTTTAATTCCATGATTTTATTACACCGATTTTGACCAAGATTTTTACTGTCACGGATTTCATTCCTTTGATGTCACCACAATTTATTACCAACGATTTTATTACCACAGGTTGACCATGATTTTACTAATACATGGATTTTAATCATTACTGTTACTGCCTTAATGACCACAAAATTGTTGATAAGTAGCACAACAAATTTCCTTTAATTTGGATTGAGTTTAGTTGTTGATTGTGCCACATTTTTCCCCTTAATTGCTAACTGTGTTGTTGCTAGAATAACCACCTTAATTGGCTTGTAAGGTGCTACAGTGAGTTAAGGGACATCAGATTCCTTCTTATGATTATTTTCCACAGTGAGTTAAATAATAACAGTTATGTAAATTGTCCTGTTATTGCGCTATAAATTGTTATGTTAACAGTCATGTAAATCGCCTTGTTATTGTTACATTAATTGTTAGGTTAATTAACATATTAATCACCTTGTTATTTCCATATTACTTGTTATGGTAACAGTCATGTAATTTGCCTTGTCATTGCTGAATAATAGTCATGTTAATTGTTATGTTACTTGCCTTGCTATTTGCTATATTAAATTGTTATGTAACAGATATGTAATTGTCTTGTTATTTTGCTACATCGATGTTATTAGTTGGCAGTTTCCTTCTCAATTGTAATAGACACCTAGTGTGGTTAGTTCGGTCAATATAGCTAGAAAAAATGTTGAGATTTAATATTCGTAAGTGTTATAATGGTATATTTCTACTTTAAGAATGTTTATGTTGTTATTCAAGTTTATGGCTAGTTAGATGAAGATTTGGATTAATATAGAATTGTCCTTTTAGGTTGTAATAATGATTAAAATTAGTATGGTGAGTAAAGACTAGATTGCAAATTTTAGACTTGCTAAATTGATTATAATTGAGTTTAGATTGTATTTATAATTATAGTTCTAGTATTGATTGCTTAGGCTTGCTAAATTGATTGTTTTAATGTTAAATTAGCAGGTGCATTAATGACTAGCTGTAACTTGACGTGCCCTATTAGAATGGAACCCATGTTAAATTAGAATGTAATCATGGACCGGTTAGCCCAGGTGATTGGTGGGGTTGGGGACGATGTCGTGTGGGCTGGTGTCACCCCTTGTCTTTGTTATTTTGTGTGTCTTCGAAATTTCGGGTGGGGGTAGGTACAGTCTCCTAGTCAGTGTTTGATTCCTAGCGCGTCGGAGTTTTCTAGAGTCCTTGGTTTCGATAGCTTATGTTTGTGCAAATTTTATTGATGCGTCTATCACCTGGGAATGACATGATTCTTGATGCGGGGATCATGGCATGCCCTATGGGTTAGCGGTGAATGATCTCTTGTTTGGAGTCAATGCCTACCATGTGAGTGTGGTTGAGCATCGTATGTTGACTTGGGCACATGCGTTGGTTCACGCACCTTGCGGTTCTAGTCTTGTTTGTCAATGTGGTTATGTCAGGAAGGGGAAGCTGTCCATTAGCATATATGCGTGTCTTGTTGCATCGGCCGATTAGTCGTTACTCCTGGTTTTTTGTGCATGTTTTCCCGATTGCCCTTGTGTCGGTGCATGGTGTCATAGTTTCTTGTTTCTTGGTTTGTGTGCTTTTGTTCGTCGTATGTGGTGTGGTCAAAACTATTGTCATCGTGCCTTCTTGCCCCTTATTTCTTAAAAACACATAAAAATAAATAAATTGGCTTAGTCCGTGGCCTTAACATTGGGGTTGTCACAAGTAGTCTCAATTGCATGAAGAAATCCATTGAATACTGAGTGAACATGACCCGAGACCTACACCGATAAATCCAAAAGCAATGGGGCAAGTGCCAGAAACACTGGGGTAAAATTAAAAAAGTAATGAAAGATGTCAGTCTCCACGAATTTGGTACCCCCAATGAATTCACCAACCTGAGCGATGTGTTCAAGATCCACTCCATACAAGATTCTCTTTGGGTGTCGAAGAGTGTGCAAAGGTCACCGATGTAAAGCTAGGGCAAGGGAAACAATTCGCAGGACACCAGATTAGAGCTCGAGCCATGCTGCAATAGCTGAACTCCAGTTTGGTAAAGTACCGAAATCATGTAGTGGATATTAGAGGAGTATATGCTGCCCCTATGGAAAAAAATAGGTTCCCATGGGCTCAAACCTATGAAGCTCTGTTTATCATCTGGTCTGAATATGAAAGAAGTCACCCTTTTCAAGAGACATCTCAAGTGGATTGTTGAAAGAAATTGTTGGATGATCATGCCACGTGGCAATTTTTGTTTAGCCTGAATTGTTTTTAGCTGTTAATTGTAGTTGAATTTTAGATTATAAATAGAGACATCGACCGATTAGTGAAGGGTCGATGGTTGTTGTAAGAACTATTTTTGTTTTGTTTTGTTGATAATTATTTTGAGACTGCTATGAATTGAGAAGTCCTTATGGACCAAAGAAAAGCTATTTTCATCAGATGTGTATGATTGGAGTTGGAGAAGAATTACTTCCTATCCTATTCCATGAATGATGCAGTAAATGAGTAAGAGCAATCGATTGTTGTCAAGTTATCTAGTGCAATCTTTTGATGTTCTTTTCTCTAATGATTAAGATAAATCGTTGTGTTTTTATGTAATGAATGTTATGGTAGATGAATTATTTTTCTTGCCATGATCTTCGTTACATATGTGTTTTTCTTTCTGTTAGTTAGATTCTCGGGAAGTAATTGGATGCTCATTTTGTTAATGTATTATTACTAGGCCCTTTAGTATAGAATTACTGTTTGCATGTTTGAGCAGTGGGTTATCCCAAGCTCAGCCCGTTCCCAGTAGTTGAAATTCAATCATGTTGCTTTTCAAGTTGGCTTATGCTGGCTTGCATCTCTCAAACAAGCCCCACTCAAGAGAAAATACAGAAAAGAATGATCCTACCTAAAGGGAGAACCTTCACAAGAAAATACAAAGCCCATCGATAAATTGGCCAGATCAAAAGATCTAGAGAACCATTCCATATCAAACGTTGTAGAGTCTAATTGGGACTCGGTGGTAGGTTTGGTTCATGCTGTTGAATCAAGGGATTTAAGACCCATCAACACTATGCTCATTCACAAGAAGCCCATTACAAGAGGCCAAAAATTCCTTATAAGCATAAAGTATAAAACCCTAAGAGACAAAGCCCTTAAAGATCCAAATCCCTAACCCTAGAATATGAGGTGACAAAAGGAATGCAACTCTCAAGGAACCTCATTGATACATCAATTTCCTGTAGTTACAATTTTTACACAAAAAATCCATTTGGCTCATTTCTTGGACTTTTACAAATCTTAGTCCACGCTCTATGTGTTTTTCAAGCTTCAAAATCAAAGATCATGAGGTTATATCCACTGCCAAAATTGCATGGGAAATGGCCAAAACAATTGTTGAAAGTTTAGGACCTGCAAAGTTGTAGTAGAAGCATTAGGATGTAGAACCACTCTAAGTTGATGGAAGAGGTAGGTAGCTACGAATCTGCCTAGATCATTGAAGAAAGAAGGAAACTAACACATGTTCCTAGAGTTTCATTCTCTTAAAAAGTTGATGCTCAAAAAACAATTCTTGTCCCAATGATTGATGACCTCTTGGATGAGCTTCATGGTGCCCAATTTTCCACTAAACTAGACCTTCGCTCCAGATATCAACAAATTAGAATAAATGAGGTAGACATTCCTCAGACTTCCGTATGCACACCTAAAGAAAATTATGAGTTTTTGGTGATACATTTTGGTCTTTGCAATGATGCATCCCCTTTTAGAGTCTAGTGAACAAAATATTTTGGCCCTTTATACACAATTTTTTGTTTGTTTTCTTTGACGATATTTTTATTTATAGAAAACCTTTGAAGGCACATGTGGCATGTGTTGATCAAGCCCTATTAATCTAAGATAACCAATTGTTCCTTAAACACTCCAAATGCACTTTTTAATTCTTTTGAAGTGGATCACTTGGGTCACATAGTCAGTAGAACAAAGGTGTGAGTGCATGTTACACATCAAAAATACTCACTTTGATAGTGTCACAAGTGTCATCATTACAAAGGTCGCAAGTGTCGCATTTTGCTCACAAGTGTCGCAAGTGTCAGGGAAGCATACTGCCATAATTCCTATGTCGTGCCTGTAAATGACATCAGGAGGACACTTGGTACATGTCAAACACTTGATTTAGAAGAGGAGGAAAGGTTAACTGGGCTCATGAACCTTTTGCCATCTAAAAACTAAGTTTTTGGAGGGGAGCGCTCCCTTATAACTATCTCAGGAGTGTTGGCACCCCCCCATAAGCCATCAGGGAGCGTTATAGTGCTGCATCAACCCTTTTACAGGAGCGCTCCTATCCTCAAGAATGCTAGCGCTCCCCTATACACTACTAGGGAGCATTATAACACTCTAAGTGCCCTTTTGAGGGAGCGCTACCTATTCTGGGTAGTAGTTAAGTTGTTGAGATGAATGGGGGAAGGATCCTTTCATTCTTTGAAGGTAGTTGGATTCGAATCCCTAGTCCAGCCATGATCTTAGGGCATACCCTCAACTAAAGGAGGCAAATCCTCACCTTCCCCAAGGATATCTCAAGTGGTTAAAGCCTCTCCAAGGCTATATAAGCAAGCTTTCTAATGGTGAAAGGGGACAGGAAAAGGGAGAATCACACCAAACTTATGATCTTATAAGTGGTGCTAGAACAGAGATAATTTGGGAGCAAGAGACCTATGATCTCATAGGGAGCAATAGGTGAAGCTATCATCATTCAGATTGTGGATCTTTTGAGCAAGGTTTACACAAGGAGGACTTGACGAAACTGTTGCAATCCATCTACGGCTGTAAGCAATGTTTTGTCCTCATTAATATAATTTGCTTGGCTTGTTTCTTTCTAATTCATGTTCAATCTCACATGAATTTGTCTCTTTAGTAGATAGACCTATTTTGGACTAATCTTGATAGAGTAGGAAGTGGTCGTACTTTGTTTGTCTACAGGGCTTATCGAGGATCGAAAGATTGGAGTTCAATTCGGAGCGTGCAGGGACAAACACCGGTAAAAGGTACTTCTTTTCTCCTTCCTTCTCACACCCTAGTCCACCTAGATCTAAAAGGAAGTTAGTGACCATGATAAGCACTTTTTGTCTTACAGTTAAGATTCTATCTCTTTGAGGCGATCTACCTATCCGTAGGGAGATTTTCCTTCAACAGTGCATCCCATGAAAATTGAGGATATGGAAGATTGGTCACACCCAAAGAATCTAAAAATATTATGTGGTTTATTATGTCTTATTGGCTACTATGAAAAAATTTTGAAGGAAAATACTCTAATCATGACCACATTAAAATCCTTGCTCAACAAAAATTATTTTGTGTGGAATGATGTAGTAGAGAAGAGCCTTCGTGCCCTAAAGGAAGCCATGTGCACTAATCTAGTCTTAGTGGTTCCCTACTTCACTAAGACCTTCATTATGTAATGTTATGCCTCTAGAAAAAATAATAGTGGAGGAAGACAATTCCAATGTGTCTTCTCAACTTGTGCAATACAAGACAAAAGCCATCAAATATGACTTTGTGCTACAAGATAAAATCCTTCAACTATGATTTTGTGCTAAAAGAAAAAATCCATCAATTATGACGTTGTGCTAGAAGACAAAATCCATCAACTATGAAATGTCACGAACCATTTCCTACATGTTCATACTAAATCCTATGCAAGAAATTCTTGTCCGAGTTACATTTATCAACACTCCCTCTTAGCGTGGAAGGAATTCAGCACCAATCCAAGTTTATATCCATGTTATTCAAACTTCACTTTTATTAAGGGCTTGGTCGGAATATCACCTAAATTTTGATCTGTGTAAATATATTTGAGCTTCACAACTCCTTTTGAATCATGTCTTGTATGAAGTGATATTTGATATCTACCTGCTTGGAATTATCATGAAACATTGGATTCTCAGAGAGTTTGATACAATTCTTATTATCACGGTAAATCATTATGGGGTCCAACTCTTAATCAAACAATCCTGCAAGTAAATTGGGAAGCCACATGGCCTCACAACTAGCGGTACTAGTTTCCATATACTCTACCTCTGTTGAGTTAAGTTCCACATAAGTCTACTTCCCACTGAACTAGGATGTCACTCCTAATCCCAAGCCAAAGAAGCACCATGAGGTGCTCTTCTTGTATATTTCACTGACAACCCAATATGAGTATCTATATCACTGCAACGTCACTTCTCCATCTCTTAGATATCTCATACCATACTCCATTGTTCCCCTCAAATATATGAGCACATGTTTTGTTGCTACCTAATTCTCTTGCATCGGCTCCACCATGAACTGGCTCAAGGTGTTCATTGTAAAACATATATTTGGCCTAGTGTTGAATACATACATCAAGGAACATGTCAGTTTCCAATACGATGTGGGATCCACAAACTCTAAATATGAATTTGTCACCTCCTTCAAATTAGATATCATGGGTGTGGCCATATGTTTTCATACATCCATCTGAAACCTCTTCAGGCTCTCAACTGCATGCTTACCCTTCCCGAGGAATATTTCCCATGGTCTTTGCCAAACCTCTGAACCCAAGAAGTAATGCATCATTCCAATGTCCTTCATCTCAAAATTAGCTATAAAATATACTTTACATCATGTGATGAGCTTCTCTACACTTATAAGAAAAAAGTCATCTACATACAACAAAACAAGCAGATCAATCCCAACAAATATCTAATATAGGTTAGAATTTTATTCATGTTTAATGAAACCCATGCTCAGCAAGTATCCATGAATCCTGCAGTACCATGCCCTCGATGCCTACTTAGTTCCACACAAGGATTTCTTACTCTTGAAAACATGGGACTCTTTCCCTTTTACCTCAAATCCCTCTGGTTTCTCTGTGTACATTTCTTCCTTAATTATCCCATTAAATAATGTTGTCTTCACATCCATCTAATGTATTCTCCATCCCATAAATGAAGATAAAGATATAATTTATCTAATGGAAGTGTACCTAACGACTAGAGCTAATGTATCCTCATAGTCCACTCCCCCTTTTTAGGAGAACCCTCTTGCCACAAACCTCACCTTGAACTCCTCGATTCTGTTATTTGTACTATGCTTGGTTTTGTAGAGCCACCTGGAAATTACTATTGACTTCCCCTCCAGTACTGGCACTATGTCCCAAACATCATTCTTCATGATGGAGGTGTACTCCTTCACCATGGAATCCTAACAAACATGTTGGTTTGTTGCCACTAGAAGGCTCTGAATCTACGATGTTGATCATTAATGCAATGTAGTTTGGAAGCTTTGTAGCAGGATTTCTCTCCCTAAATGTGCTCATAGGAGTCTCCACATACTCATAATAATCCTTCAAGGTTTGAGTGAACCATCGAGGTCTCCTGACAAAACTTGAATGGGTTATTGTCTCCTCCTCCTCTCTCGAAGGTTGTTGTCCTAAACTGGGTGACTGTGGTTGCACTTTCCTAATGATTGTTGTCCTAAATTGGGTTTGTCTCAAGTGTACCTCAAAAAATTAAGGATTCTCTATGTATACTTCTTCCTCAATTACTCCGTTGAGAAAAGCAGTCTTTACATGCGCAATCTTTGGAGAAAGATGTGCTCTCTTGGTTATCTGTTGGTTCTAGGGTTGCTTCTGGAATCATTTTATCTAGCAAAGGTTATGGTGCTCAGGCATAGATGCATGCTTATGGTTGGGTGAAAATATTGTTATATTATATATGGTTAAATGAGCACATCAAATATTTTAACAAATATAGACTGGACAACCAAAAATGAGAAAATAACTCACTTCTAGTTTCACACTAGTGAATGCCTCCTATAGTGTCTTGTGTGAGGACACATGTTTTGGATGTAGAATTTTGTGTTGAATACTTCTTCCCAAAGAAACATTGAAAATTCATGGTCATGAATAATGGCCTTATCATCCCCTATGATGGATCAATTATTCCGCTCTACAACTCCATTCTAATGTGGATTTTATGGAAAAATCATCTCCCTCTTGATCCCTTCCTCCTTGCATAAACCCTCAAAATCCTAGGAGGTATGCTCACCCATAGAGCAGGGGTTCCTTCATTTGTCATTTCGGGAACTGATTCCATATAAAACAAATCCAACCTAGATTCTGTTAGGGAAAACAAACAGCACATGCTAAAAATCTAGGAAGCAAGCAAACAAACAAAACCTTCTCACAATGAGCACACTAGTTGGTGATGAAATCCAACATCGTGGGAACAAAGTAAGAAGGGGATGAGATAGAGCGGGTGGAAAATTTATGTTGACAACCTTCTTAATAGAATTACACCCTAGTGCAAGATCCCACACATAAACATGGGTATACCCTCCAACGATCCTGAGTGAGTTTGGCCAACATCGATTCCAGGTACCATGAAGACTTGCCCCTCCATAGTCACCTTGTGTAAAGAAAATAAAGAGAAAGGCCACTAAGGTTACCAATTACTACAGTGATGCCTAGGGAAACAGTCGATAGTCAAATCCACGCACAAAGGCAGGCTCTCTAACCCAAAATCAACTTGAAAGGCTTCCACTCATCATTGTGGGTATACCTTCAAGCGACCCCCATAATATGCACATTCTCTACACCAAGACCAACAAAGCAGAGTGAGTAACTCTGCTAGTCTCAATGCGACCCCATGATTGACCCTTGTGAGAGAAGGG
>JASDQU010738419.1:71478-83579 GCA_032191745.1 Picea mariana | reverse complement strand
AAGATTGTCGCTGCCATAGCAACCACGTCAGAGCTAGTAACTCCTGCCGTCGTTGTTGCCACCTGATGGACGTCGTTCTTGCGACGTTCAAGAGTGTCACTCCCATAGCAACCACGTTGGAGCTAATACCTTGTCCCGTCGGTCTTGCCACCTTCAAAACGTCTCTCTTGCCACCTTTGAAACATCTCTCTTGCCACATCTGAAACGTCTCACTTGCCACGTTTGAAATGTCGGTCTTGCCACCTTTGAAACGTCTCTCTTGCCACATCTGAAATGTCTCACTTGCCACGTTTGAAATGTCAGTCTTGCCACCTTTGAAGCGTCTCTCTTGCCACGTCTGAAACGTCTCACTTGCCATGTTTGCAACGTCTCACTTGCCACGTTTGAAACGTCGGTCTTGNCGTTTGCAATGTCTCACTTGCCACGTTTGAAACATCGGTCTTGCCACGTTTGCAACGTCTCTCTTGCCACGTTTGCAACGTCTCTCTTGCCACGTTTGAAACGTCAGTCTTGCCATGTTTGAAACGTCGGTCTTGCCACGTTTGAAACGTCGCAATATAGACGAAAACTAGGACGTCGGAAAAATGACGTCATGTGAAACGACGTTTGAGGGGGTCCGAATAAAAAGTGGCAATTGAATCAAACGCGCCGTCTGAATTTGACCCAAATGCAGTAGTGTGTCAAGGGTCTCATCAGGGGTAAGGAGATCAGGCTTCAATATTCCTACCGAAGAGATCACCATGTCAACTACCAGATCCAAATCAACAGAAGTTGAATTCATGGGAGCCAATGCCACATAATTGACCTATGGCAGGGGTGATACTGACTGCATATAAGACCCGGTTAGGGAGGTTATTGGGTTGATGGTCAAGTCAGGGCCAACAAATTAAATTTGATCAATAGTCACATTTATTCCATCTTGCGAGAAAGATATCACACGAAAAAGAGTGGACACAATAGATTTCATGGCATAGACATAATCTCGCCCAAGGAATAAATCAAAATCCAAGGGGTCTTGGACTACCATAACATTAATAAAGACTATTTTTCCTCCCAAAGTTATCAAAAAATGAGGAAGGATCCCTAAAGGGTGATCGGTTCTTTTGTTAAAAGCGAATAGAGTTTGGGTAACCAGCACAAGCTTAGGATAACCCAAATATTTCCAAGCAATAGAAGACGAAATACTAATGGATGAACCTTAATCTATTAGCATATGAGGAACATCCCGACCACAAACCTGAACTAGAATCTTAAAAGGAATGTGAGAGGGGAGACGAGGTTTAGTTATCCCACCCCAATAAAAAAGGATGACCCCATTACTTGGAGGGGATTTTGTAGGAGAAGGAGGAATGTCCCCTAGCATGGTAGATCCTATTTCAACAAGAAAAATGTGGGCATAATCGGGTTTAATCTCTAATGGGAGAGTACGATCGATCGATGATGAGATCTGATCGACCACCTTGGAAATATTTAAAGGAAGAGTGGGATTGACCGATGATGTAACCAGAGAAACCACTTTGGCACTCTTCGGCTGAAAGGTGGGACTAACCGATGAAGGGACTGGATCAATCACTTTAGTAATCATCGGAGGAGGAGTGGGATGGACCGATGAAGTAACCAGAGCAACCACTTTGACACTTCTCAAAGGAGGAGTGGGATCAACTGATGGTGGAGTCGAATCGACCACTTTGACACTCTTCGGATGAAGGGTGGGACTGACCAATGATGGGACTGGATCAGTCACTTGGGTTTCACTTTCCAGATGAAAAGTGGGGTTGATCGATGATGGAACTGGATCAACTACTTTGGTGAGTGGTTCAAACAAGGATGAAACTACATTGACCACATGATCAACTAGATTGACTGGGTATGGAATCGGATTGACCATTCCATCAACTAACAATGGGTTGGGAGAAAGCTTACGATAACTTTTTGGAAGTTGAAGTTTTTCCAAAAGAGAAGAAGCCTCTTCCATACAAGGACAAAGGTGATAATAATGATCACCTTTGCATAACATGCAAGGGAATTTGATAGTTATCTTCTTCTTACCAACCTTAATGTCACTAGTTGACAGTGCATCACCAACATGACCAGTAGGGGTCGATGATGTGGAGGAACATACTTCTAAGACCTTGGGAATACCAGGGCAATCCATCAGAATGTGGTCACCCTTACAAGTACTGCAAGGGAATTTGGGTTTCATATTCTTCATTTTAATCTTGTTGACCTTATAAACACTCCCAGTACTATTAACAGTAGATGGTTGTTTGGATCCAAAATTTGATGTAGTTGGAGGTTTGGTCCCTTTCTGGTTCTTCTTCTTCTCTTTCTGTTTCTTCTTCTTCTTATCAACCTGACTACTCTCTTTAGAGATTTCACTAGGCGAAGAAGGATAAATGGAAGGAGACCTAATGGATGCAGAAGGTAAAATGTTGACATGAGGTTGATGTGTGGGTGGTGTGCTTACATCTGAAGCATCTTCATTCAAGATGACCGGAGTGGAAAACAACCATACCGGTAACCCAACTGTGAGACATGTAAGGCTCAACGTAGCGATGTAAGGAGGACCAATGTTTCTATGAGAAGGAAAAACAAAGGGTTCCCCTAGAAAAGGGGTTCCTTCATTGGTCATCCCTAGAACTAACACCATAAAAATAAATCTCCAACCTAGATTCTGCTAGGGAGAACAAACAATGCAAAATAAAAATATATTAAGCAAGCAAGCAAGAAAAACCTTCTCACAATGAGCACACTAGTTGGTGATGAAATCCAACATCGTGGGAACAAAGTAAGAAGGGGATGAGATAGAGCGGGTGGAAAAGTTACGTTGATGACCTGCTTAACGGACTTACACCTTGGTGCAAGCTCCCACACATAATTGTGGTTATACCCTCCGAGGAGCCCGAGTGAGTCTAGACAATGTCGATTCCAGGTACCGTGAAGACTTACTCCTCCACAATCACCTTTTGTAAACACCCTAAAGAGATAGGCCACTAAGGTTACAAAATGCAACAGTGATGCCTTGGGAAATAGTCGACAGTCTGATCCAAGTGCAAGGGCAGGGTATCTAGCCCAAAATCAACTTGAAAGGCTTCCACTCATCATTGTGGGTATACCTTCAAGAAACCCCCATAATATGCACAATCTCTACACTAATACCAACAAAGCAGGGTGAGTAACTCTTCTAGTCTCAATGCGACCTCAGGTTTGACCCTTGTGTGAGAAGGGCTTCCCAGGACAAAATGTAGCAATTGGATTTTACCGCTCCCTAACACAAGATTGTATGTTTGTTTGCATCTTTGGAAAGTTATATTTCACACCTATTCCAAAGCCCTACAACTAATCTAATGCAGGTTTTCTACCAGAAAAAGTAAAAATTTCTAATCAATTTTAGTTTAGCACTTTATTTTTAAGGTTGTTGTTACTCAAAAGGAAAATGGCGTGGACAATATGGTGTTTTGACTGACTCGAAATTTAGGCAAAGAGATGAATATGAAATATTTTCATTTTGATGAAAAATATGCTACAAGAAGGAGAAAACATTCATCATTTCAGATTCACAATGTCCCAAAATGTCAAAAAATATGCAATTCTGCTACTTTAAATGCAAGCATTCAAGGAAGACAATAAAATGCGAAGAAGAATCCAAGAAAAGACAAGGAGAATAGAGAAACCACTCAAAACTTAATTTCTTGTGAATATGACCTCAAAGATCAAATGGAATGGTGCATAGACCTTTGAATTTCCTCACAAAAGCTTCCACTCAGTCAAATAAATGAGAAGAAAACAATAAGTTGACTTGAAATCAACAAAGACAAAGAGTGACTTCAAGGCAAGGAAAAAAAATGTCTAAATTCTAAACAAAAAGTGATCAATTCTTAGAAGGCAAAGTGTTAAAGGCCAAGATAAAGATAAACTGAGATGATAAGACCCTAAGCAAGTGCCAAAAGAAAAATTTGAACCTTAGAGAAGGAAACCCTAAAAGATTTTGCACAGAAAAGGGACAACACTCTGGTGTAAGGGGCACCATAGCGTTCCAACGCTCTGTGTAATCCTAGTAAGGAGCACTAGTGCTCTAGTAGCAAGGGTACGTGGGTGCTGGCTAAACTTTTTTTTAAAAATGTCCATAAATTCTAAACAAATCAAGCAAACTCATTCAATCAACTTGAAGGTGATGAAATCAAGAGACAATCAATCAGATCTAAGAATAAAAGACAGTATGGATAAGTTCAAGAAGTGGGAAAAGGGACAAAACAAGATCTAGGAAAGGAAACAAAAATCAGAGTTCCTCCCTAGTGGAGTCACCAATTTCTGTTATAGGAGAATCCTCCTGCGGACAAGTGGATTTCCTCTTGGATGTTAGACCCCTAAATCCAAGACAGAAAGTGCTATTATGGACACTGACATTCCTTTATCATAAAGATAAACTATCAAATAAGAAGAGGGAAGAATGGTAAATACCTCTTTACCGACGTTTGTCCTTGCTCGCTCTGGGTTGATCTTTCCATGTTCAGTTGAAGGTCATGTGATACAATGAGAAATAAAAACAATACTTCCTACTCTAATATGATTAGCTTCATGATGAATCTATGAAAGAGGCAAGTTCATATACACAAACTTTAAATGAAACAGGCCAAGCATGAATTTATATTAATGAGAACAAAGTGTTATTCACAACCATAGATGTAGTGAAACAGCTTCACCAAGCTCCCTTTGTCTAGATCCTTTCACAAATAATCCATACACAAAATGTTGATGCTTCATTGATATCTCCCTTATGAGATCATAAGTTAGATGCTTTACAATGTCTCTCCCTTTGTACTGTATGTTGCCTAAGAGATCATAGGTTTCATACCTCAAATATTTTTATGTCCCTTTCACCATGAGAACGCCTCCTTATATAAGCTTGGAGAGGCCCAACCACTAGAGATATCTTTGGGATAAGTTGAGGATTCCTCTCCTTTAGTTGTGGATCTTCCCTAAGATCATGCCTTGAACTCATATTCGAATCCAAACAACCTTGGAGATTGAGAGGATTCTTCCCTGATTTCCTCCAACAAACCAAATTTCGCCCAAAAAAGTCCATCACTCCCTCAAAAGGGACACATGCCATTGGAAAGATTCCCTAGAAGAGGGTACAGAGCACCAACACTCCCTGACAGTATGTAGGGGAGCGCTCCTTTCCAAATTTGAATTTTGAGTGGAGTTTTTAGTGGCAAAAGGCTTGTACTCCTTGTCAATTGATTTCTCTTCTTCAAGACTAGTATTTGAGGTGTCTTGAGTGTCCTTATGATGTCCTTAGAGACACGACATAGGCAATATGGAAATATGATGTTTGCGACACTTGCAACACTTGTGGTCAAGATGCGACACTTACAACACTTGTAATGACATCACTTTCGACACTATTGAAGTGAGTAATTTTGATGTGTAACAAGTGCCATATTGGATGGAGGCTACCTTGTAGCCTCACTTCCCCTTCTCTACATCACCATATGTGTCCTTGATTCATTGTGATAGGGACTGATCTGATGTCTTTCCTGGGTAGAATTTCTGAGGGTCTGGTCCCTGCATGCTTAATCTAGTAATGAGGTGGATCAGTGTCAGATCCACAGTGATGTGCCTATCCAACCACAGATAGCCTCTATGGTAGCACGACATGAGAAGTTTAATGCACATGTTAACCTTATGATGTCTACTAAAGTGGGGGACATTCATCACATTTATGATCATGTACCTCGCGATCTCTTTAATCCATGGTCAAGGAACTATCTTCAGCTTCTTCCCAGTCGTGTTTGTAAGGTACCTATGTGGTGCGAGCATCGCATAATTCTTCTTGTCTCCTAGGTTGTAATAACTGATATTGAGAGATGGGATTAGTCCCAGATGCGGTCCTATTTTGTGTATCCCCTTCGGGAGGTACGCAGTATTGAACACGTACTCAAAGTCACACGAGACGTTTTCACGACTAACCGCACAAGCCAGAGGTAGGATGCATTTGGGAAAGCTCAACATGATTAGCTTCACATTCGCCAGGTCATCATGGTGTTTGCTTCTTTTCTCCATCACGGTCCAAGATGGCCCAGATCAATGTACAGTCGAGGGGGATGCTTGAAATCCTCCTGTCGATGAGGCCTGTACTCCTACAGACATTAACTTCTCATCCATAATTTCTATTAGGATATCCTCCACAGAATTCTCTACTGCACTACATTCTCCTGACATATACACGTGTAATCAGATATATCAGTTTAGGTGAAAAAACACTCAAGGTAAGAAAAATGGGTGGCGAGGTCTTAAAAGAACAGCTGACAGAAATCAGTTCTTTGTTGGCTTGGGTAATCATAGTTTGAAAAAAGTGGTCCCAGTGCAGTGTCTGATGGGATAAATAAGCAATGGCGTAACAGACTTCTCCAATGGGTAGGAATGCCTCAATCAATACAATCCCATCCATTGTGGCATGGTCCCAATGGTCCAATGGTGATATTTCTAACAATAACTGTCTTTTTGACCATTCTGGAGTGTTGTTCTAATGGTTGGGACACCTCCAACAATCAAATAGCTTCACCATGGCGAAGTGCCATTCTGCATTGTTCTGCTATTCCGACGAGGCTCAGGTTTTGTAATCCTTCCTTCTGCAAAGTTGTCTTTGGAATTTTCTACAGTATTTCTAACCTTACTTTCTTCTTACTAAGATTTTTGTCCTTCTTTCCGGTGATCCGATTCTCTGGATTCCTCTTTCCATTCTTATTATTATTTTATCTTAGCATAGTAACTTCTCACTTCTGAGAATCCTTCAAAGGGTTCAAAGGTAATACCTCTTCGCTTGCGAATTCTAGGGTAGGTTCTCTTCTCTCCTGTATGGGTAGGGTTTTCAAGCCTTCCTACATTCTGGCGACTTCTATAGCTAAGTCTTTGGCCCTCAATTGCTTCGACTTGTCCTCTTGTTCTTCTATTAAGTGTGCTATTCTCTTAGCCATGAAATCCTTTAGTTATTTCTTTTTCTATTCTGTAGCTTCTTCCTCTGCTTTCCTTCGGATCTGATCCTTTTCAATCAAGGTTTTTCCTAACAAAAGCGCAAAAGGGGAATTGTTCTCAACAAACTTAATGACTTCAACTTCTTCCTTTGTCGATGTTATAGGAGAAATCGTAGGTACATTAGTAACTCTTCCACATAGGGTTATAATATTTCCTTTAAACAATCCTATCTTTCCTAATGAGGGAATCATAGCAGGCTTTCCCAAAATTTCCCAAGTACTTTCTAGCATAAGATTCACATGTGTTTCCTCATCCAAAAGATAGTTTGTGTCGAAGTCTCCTATTCTTGTTTCTGTGCACTACTTTTCTTTTAAGATCTCTGGAAAGATGATGTCTCTGTGATCGTTTATGGGTTCTTTCATCTATAACAACATAGTCTCTGATTCATTCTAGTTTTCTAACATATCCTTAGTTTCTTGACCTTCTTCAGGGTTTTCTTGTCTCATTTTCATCTTTTCAACTTTAGCAATCATTCTAGGGAAATCCAAAACTTCATGATCAACAAATTTACAACAGAGACAAATAGGACCTATACTAGGCCATTCCTTAGAAATATGTCCTGGTCTTATGCAATTATAACATAATGTCAATCCTCTATTTCTCTTAAACGATCCCCAACCTTTCCTATACTATGTACTGGGATCACAATGATGGGCCTGCAATCTGTAAAAATTCTTTCTAGGATCCTGCATCCACTTGTTAGTCGAAAAATTCTTTCTATGCATAGGAAGAACATATCTTTCACTATTTCTATCAAATCTATTCAGATCAAATATTCTTTCTTCTATTTGTGCCCTAGTTTTCAGACTAGGAGAAAATCTATCAAACATACCTAGATCCATACTTTCGAAGAAAACATTTCCACTTATCTTACCTTTATCAGAGCATAAAGATTTAAGATCTTACCTCTTTTCTTCATATCATACTTCTCTTCTTAGCACAGAGCTTCGCAAGTCAAGTAGAATATTGTGCACTACAACAATAGATCTACGCACAGATCTTTCTCTTTTCCTCAGTTCCCAACAATCATAGTTTCAGGTCCCGAAAATGGAACCATTTGTTGGCACAAGGGAAAACTTGGGGTTCAACGCTTCAAAAATGGACCAACAAAACCCTAACTATCGACCCTTTCAGCAAAACCTACGAAGCAGATTAAGTCTCACCCGAGGTAGAGGCAAGGGGGGTTGCAGGACTCAAGTGTCTACAACCTAGCTGGGATACAGAGTTGTGATCACAATACTTAACCATGAACTTAGTGAGATATATGCAATAGATATGGGATCTTATTCACATCGTAGATTAAACCCTAAATATAGAACAACATTGTAATGAACAGATCAAACACTTCTAAGAAATTATCATAATCTTATATATAACATTCATTCACATCATATGCACTAAGCATTCATAGATCTATCTATCATAGATCAAGAACAATGCACTAAGCAAATAAATACATAAACAACATGAACAACATAGCACAAAGCACATTGACACAGGATATATGTGGTTCACCCTAGTGTGAAGCTACGTCCACCAATCTTCTTCTCTTATTATTAGTCTTCCTCAATCTTCTTACATGCACCAAGCCACAAATCCAACTTCACATAGGACAAGAGATATGTGCACACCTCGCCAGATCCTCCTTCCCCGAGTTAGGTCAAAGCAAAAATCTCTACACAGTCTGCGCACAAAGCCTTACAAAATGCTTTCACTTAGCTCTGCAATCTTTAACACATCTTCTTGCACATATATAACGCTAGAACTAAGCCATCGGCCTCTCAGGTCTACTTCTTACATATCCTAGATACTTATTTATACATTACAAGAAGGGCATAAACATGGGTAAGATCCATGGGCCGACATCCCATACCTATTACATACACCATAAAACCCAAAAATCCAGCAAAAAGGGTGAGATCCCACAATCTTTTCTTTGCCTGGATGCTCCATCTTCGATCAGCCTGTCGAAGTCCCAAAAATGGTCAAACACGACCAAGGTTATCCCAAAACTTGGTCGAGGGCCAACAAAGTTTCTTTGTGAATATGACTTTGATATCAAGAATATCAAAGGAAAAGAGAACAAAGTGGTTGATGCGCTCAGTAGGAGAGTGCATGAATGTCATGCTACAACCATTAGCATGTACCAAACTGATATTAAAGGAAGAATTTTGGAGGCTACAAATGCAGATTTGCAGTACAGGGATTTGGTAGAAACGATGTAGCAAGGTAAGATGCCATTGAAAGTGGAAAATTATAAATTAGAAACTGACGGAACACTTCTGTACAAGAACATAATTTATTTACCTAATGTCCAAGACTTGAAACTTATGATTTTGAACGAAATGAATAATGTGCCTTACGCTAGGCACCCTGGATATCAGAAAACTATGGCAGCAGTCAAGAGCCATCATTTTTGTCCAGGTATGAAGAAAGAAATTGCAGAATACATCGCCATATGTATGGAATGATTGAAGGTTAAAGATGAGCATAGGAATCCAACAGGGTTGCTCCAACCTTTACCCATTCTTGAGTGGAAATGGGAGGGAGTGACAATGGATTTCATCATAGGATTGCCTAGTACTAGCAAGCAACATGATTCAATCATGGTGATGTGGAAAAACTTACTAAAGCTTCCCATTTTATTCCATTAAAGAATACTCACCAGGAAACTAACGTTGCTGATATTTTTATGAGGGAAATAGCAGGATTTCACGGTATTCCCAAGACAATTGTGTCTGAAAGGGACCCAAAATTTACCTCAAAGTTCTGGAAGGGTTTTTTCAAAGGTTTCAGAAAAAATCTGAACTTCATCACTCCATATCATCCCGAGTCTGATGGACAGACAAAGAGGGTGAACTGAGTGATACAGGACATGATAAGGATGTATGTGATGGACAAACCATCTAAATGGGAAGACTACCTACACTTGGTAGAATTCGCCTACAACAATGGGTATAAAGCATCTTTGAATATGAGCCCATTTGAAGCACTTTATGGAAGAAAGTGCAATACTCCAGTAAGGTGGGATAATCCAGCTGACAGAGCAGTGGTTGAGCCAGAGTTTCTCAAGGAAATGGAAGAGTAAATGCTAAAAATCAAGCATAATTTAAAGGCTACCCAAGACAGGCAGAAAATTTAAGCTGATAAAAATAGAACCCATAGAGAGTTTAAAGTGGGTGATCATGTTTTCCTAAAATTGAAAGACAATATAAGTTTCCTGAGGCTAGGAAACTATTCGAAATTGGCAGCCAAATTTTGTGGGCCATTTGAAATCCTAGAAAGTATTGGGCAAGTTGCACATATGCTTGCATTACCTACATCCATGAATGTACATAATGTGTTTCATATTTCATTGGTTAAGAAATATATACCTAATGCTAATCATGTAATCGATTGGGGTGTGATTCAGGTGGAGCAAGAAAGTGTCTTGCAAGTGCATCATGTGTGCATATTGGACCAGAAGAGAAAACAACTCTAGAATTGATCCATAAGGCTTGTAAAAGTCCATTAGACCTGGTACAGTCCTTAGGATGCAACATGGGAGCATGAAGATGTTATGCGGGCATAATACCCGCACCATTTTGAAGATTTTGGAAATCTTGTTGATGTTGTGTAAAGAGTTGCACTGAGGACAGTGAAAAAATAAGGGGAGGGGATTGTAATATCCCTAAGGATGAGCCCCTATTGTATTTATGAATTGTAAACATGTTTTGTAGGATGGTGAGCCGAGTATTGATAAGATGGTGGCATTATGTGCAAGTAGGCAAGAGAGCCTAGGTGTTAAAGACCAGGAGCCTATTTTGTACATGTAATTATGCACTTTGTTAATATTAAAACATCGTTGCATGTAGACCGACCATGAAGAAAGAGTTATGGGGGACTAAGATTCCATAGGGTGGGTAAGGGAAAGGAGGCTAAGTGTTGGGCCTAGGGGATAAGTTAGGGGGCTTACCTCTAAAGGGGATAATAATTTATTATTATTTACTAAAAGTCTAAGGTGGACAATTGTTGAGTGTTTTCCTAAGTTCCTGGAAAGGAACGTATGAAAAATGGAGTGCATGCAAATCCAGGAAGATAATTTTCGACCTGGGCACATGTAGTTAAAGCTGCAGAAGTTAGTCGTGTTGGGGGTTCACTTCCCATTATGTCATCCTCCACCTGAGTTCACTGGGATCTGGGGCGTCTGTACCCATTTTAACTCTGTGTCTACATCTTCCTACCTGCACACCCATTCTACCATACTCCACCTGAGTTCATTGGAATACTTTCCTAGAACCCGTAATGTCTCTACACTAGACCTCTGCATTGCCACACACCTCTGAAAATCAGATCCATGAAGTCGACCTGTTTCTTCTGTGAAGCCTGAGAATCCCATAATTATCTATGTCGTGTGTGTTATAACTATATGGTTTTTGGTGGCCACGTAGTCCCTTGGCTGAGTGTGGATTGTTGTCATCGTTTGTTCCTTACTGAGCCTCTTTGTTGTTCTCTTTGTGCTGGAACGAAGTTGAAGAAGCAGTTTGTCAGGCTTATGTGAAACACTCTCTCCAGGTGAGAGAGGTAGTTGTTGTTGAAGAAGAAGGTTTTCAAGCCTCTGAGCAAATCTCTCTAGGTGAGAGTGTGTGTTGTGGATGTGAGTTATCCTTGAAGGTGTCCTATAGCTTCTACAAAGCTCTGAGAATTCTGGTCTAGCCTGTTGTTGAAGCCCAAGGCAAGGGAGGTGAAGCAATCGATGGAATGTGTGACAATGATGGTGTATACTCTCGGGGTGGTACAAGCATGTGGGGAATGAGAGTCTATGAGAAGTGGGCATAAGTGGCTCGTAGGAGATAATCCTTCCTCATAAACTGTGTGTCTTCCTGTTGACCTTGCCTAGTCTAGGATTCCCTTGCCCAGTGGATCTTAGTCCTAGCTCGGGGGTGACCTACTACTAAGAGTGATGAGAAGTGTGGTATAAGGCTGGGAGGTTCATAGAAGGTATACATATGGTTGGGGGTATTATTCGAGTTGAAACATAAGTATAATTCATGTGCTTAATTTTATGTTATGCATACCTGTGA
>JASDQU010738419.1:32300-53641 GCA_032191745.1 Picea mariana | reverse complement strand
TAAGTTTGTTGTTACTCAAAAGGAAAATGGCGTGGAAAATATGGTGTTTTGATCGACTTGAAGTCTATGCAAAGAGATGAAGATGCAATCTTTTCATTTCAGTGAAAGCTATGCTACGAGAAGGAGAAAATATTTATCATTCCCATATCCACAATGTCCCAAAATATATTAAACTCATCAATATCAAGATTCTCAAGAAATGGGAAAAAGAGACTGTACACCAATGCACAATTCATGGCCCCCCTGGGGCATGAGGGGGATTTGTTTTCATAATTTAAGATAAAAAATGCCAAGAATCATGCAATTTCGCTACTTCAAATGCAAGGAAGCCCCCAATCTAATATAAGGAAATAAATTACGATTTTTTTTTTGTTTCAAAGAGACACTAAAACAAATAGCAAATCACTTCAAAACAAAAACAACCCAAACTAAGTTTCTCTTCTAACATGATTTATTCAAAAAAAAGAAATATTCTTTCAATAAAAAATTCTAAAGAAAAACAATTCTTTGTAATTGAAAGACACTCAAAGCAAAAGACCAAACCTTTCAATAGAAAACAAAGAAAAAATGAGGAAAATATGGCTAAAAGCAATTTCAAAGTTGTCAAGCATACTGTAAAAAGATCATCATCAAACCCAAAAATTCACCCCAAAACCAAATCCAAGGTCTAGGTAAGGAGAAACCATCAAAAATCAAAATTTTCACAATGTCTGTAGGCTATAGACTATCATAGTGCGGAAATCATTGATTTTCACAGACCAGATATGGGTAGAGTGTGGATTTTTCACACTGGTCTAAACAAGTGGGGTGCAGAAATCCTAAGTCATCGCACTGTCCCTCAAAGCAAGGTGTAGAAATCAAAGTAAAAATGAGAAAAAAATAAAAATTCAGAAGGTTTTCTAGTGAAGTTTAACTGTCAGAGAGTCAAGATGGATCTTCCAGTGACTTAGAAAACAAAAACCAAGCAATCAAAGCAAGAAAACAAGTAAAACTAGGAAAACATTTCTTTTCCCAATAGAGTCACCAATTTTGTTATTGAGTAAATCGGTGAATGCAGACATAGACTAATCTCCCTAGATCCACCTAGATCTAGAACAAAACACGACAGGACATGGCGCTTTCCCTAGGCTCTAATCATCAAATTTACTATCGAACAAAAGACGATAGACATACCTTTAAATGTCGCTTCCCTATGTCTTTGTTGTTTCTGTTTCTCTCTAGTGCTCTTGTGATATTGATCCTGCAGTGAGACACAAACCAACCAAAGTGAAAGTAGAGAGAGTATATTCAATGACAACCTATGCATATGATCAAGGAATTATGCAATAAAATAAAGATAATTCTATGGGAAAGAAACATGCCACTGTATTATATTAATAATAGGAAGAGAGATTACAACCAGATGCCTTCATGTTGTAAGGTTCCTTCCAATAGTTCCTTGCTTCCCACACACTTTTGATCCAAGAATTATGAGATTATAGATCTGACATCTATCTTGACAAAAGCAAATCTCAAAACCACTCTAACCAAGCTAATAATTCCAAGCCAAATCCAACTAACTTTCTCCATGAGAGCTCCTCTCCTTTTATAAGTTGAAGAGGATAAGGTGAGGAGGTTAGGATGATCCCACTAAATCATGAAAGCGATTAAGATCCAAACCATTCGGAGGCCACGTCACCATAGAAGCTTCTCCTTCTAGAAGCATCGAGATAATGCTCATTTTTCCCATATACGAAGGTCACAGCAACTTGGCTATAGTGCAGCCTACAGAAATTCTGCACCCTAGCTATAGTGCAGCCTGCAAAAATCAGGCATTTCTGCACCCCATCTATGGTGCAGCCCACGAAAATCCTCCAAAATAGGTTTTTTACAGAGAAAAACACAACTTCTTCTCTCAAGGAAAGTTCTTCTCCCTTCTTTCTTAAGGAATTCAAGCCACTGACCTCTATAAAGGCAACAAATAGGTTTACATCATTAACGATCATGAGGGTGATGAAAATAATGTGTAACATGGTTGTGTCCATATGTTTGCAGACATCCATGTGAAACCTCTCCAAGATATCAACTGCATACTTACCCTTCCCGAGGAAGATTTCCCATGGTCTCTACCAAACCTCCAAACCCATAAAGTAATCCATCATTCCAATGTCCTTCATCTGAAACTTAGCTAGAAAATCTACTTTGCATCTTGTGATGAGCTTCTCTACACTTATAAGAAAAAATTCATCTACATACAACAAAACAAGAAAATCAATCCCAACAAATATCTAATATAGGTTAGAATTTTCTTCATGTTTAATGAAACCCATGCTCAACAAGTATCCATCAATCCTGGAGTATCATGCCCTCGATGCCCACTTAGGTCCACACAAGGATTTCTTAATCTTGCAAACATGGGACTCTTTCCCTTTTACCTCAAAGCCTTGTGGTTGTTCTATGTACATTTCTTCCTTAATTGTCCCATTAAATAACATTGTCTTCACATCCATCTAATGTATTCTCCATCCCATAAATGAAGATAAATATATAATTTATCTGATGGAAGTGTACCTAGCGACTAGAGCGAATGTATACTCATAGTCCACTCCCTCATTTTAGGAGAACCCTCTTGCCACAAACCTCACCTTGAACTTCCCGATTCTATTATTTGTAGCATGCTTGGTTTTGTAGAGCCACCTATAAATTACTATTGACTTCCCCTCCAGTATTGGCACTATGTCCCAAACATCATTCTTCATGATGGAGGTGTACTCCTTCACCATGGAATCCTACCAAACATGTTGGTTTGTTGCCACTAGAAGGATCTGAATCTACAATGTTGATCATCAATTCCATGTAGTTTGGAAGCTTCGTAGGAGGATTTCTCTCCCTAAAAGTGCTCATAGGAGTCTCCACATACTCATAATAATCCTTCAAGGTTTGAGTGAACCATCGAGGTCTCCTGAAAAAACTTGAATGGGTTATTGTCTCCTCCTCTCCTAAAGGTTGTTGTCCTAAACTGGGTGACTATGGTTGCACTTTCCTAATGACTGTTTTCCTAAACTAGGTTTCTCTCAAGTGTACTTCAAAACATTAAGGCTTCTCTATGTATACTTCTTCCCAATTAATCCATTGAGAAAAGCAGTCTTTACATGCGCAATCTTTGGAGAAAGATGTGCTCTCTTGGTTATCTGTTGGTTCTAGTGTTGCTTCTGGAATCATTTTATCTAGCAAAGGTTATGGTGCTTAGGGGTGGATGCATGCTTATGGTTCCGTGAAAATATTGTTATATTGTATATGGTTAAGCAAGCACATCGAATATTTTAACAAATATAGACCGGACAACCAAAAATGAGAAAATAACTCACTTCTAGTTTCACACTAGTGAATGCCTCCTACAGTGTCTTGTATGAGCACACATGTTTTGGATGTAGAATTTTGTGTTGAATACTTCTTCCCAAAGAAACATTGACAACTCATGGTCATGAATCATGGACTTATCATCCCCTATGATGGATCAATTATTCCGCTCTGCACCTCCATTCTGTTGTGGGTTGTATGGAAAAATCATCTCCCTCTTGATCCCTTCCTCCTTGCATAAACCCTCAAAATCCTAGGAGGTATGCTCACCCCTAGAGCAGAGGTTCCTTCATTGGTCATTTTGGGAATTGATTCCATATAAAACAAATCCAACCTAGAGTGTGCTAGGGAAACCAGACAACACACACTAAAAATCTAGGAAGCAAGCAAACAAACAAAACCTTCTCACAATGAGCACACTAGTTGGTGGTGAAATCCAACGTCGCGGGAACAAAGTAAAAAGGGGCTAAGATAGAGAGGGTGGAAAATTTATGTTGACAATCTTCTTAACAGACTTACACCCTGGTGCAAGCTCCCACACATAAACATGGGTATACCCTCTAAGGATCCCGAGTGAGTTTGGCCAATGTCGATTCTAGGTACCATGAAGACTTGTCCCTCCATAGTCACCTTGTGTAAAGAAAATAAAGAGAATGGCCACTAAGGTTACCAATTACTACAGTGATTCCTGGGGAAACATTCGGTAGTTCGATCCACGCGCAAAGGCAGGGTCTCTAGCCCGAAATCAACTTGAAAAGCTTCCACTCATCATTGTGGGTATACCTTCAAGCGACCCCCATAATACACACAATATCTACACCAAGACCAACAAAGCAGGGTGAGTAACTCTGCTAGTCTCAATGCGACCTCGTGATTGACATTTGTGTGAGAAGGGTTTCCTAGGATATAATGTAGCAAGTGGATTTCACTGCTTCCTAACGCAAGATTCTATGTTTGTTTATAGCTTTGGAAAGTTATCTTTCACACCTATTCCAAAGCCCTACAACTAATCTAATGTAGGTTTGCTACCAGAAAATATAAAATGTCTAATCAATTGTTATAAGCACTTTATTTTTAAGTTTTTTGTTACTCAAAAGGAAAATGGCATGGACAATATGGTGTTTTGACCGACTCGAAATCTATGCAAAGAGATGAAGATGCAATCTTTTCATTTCATTGAAAGCTATTCTATGAGAAGGAGAAAACATTTATCATTCCCATATCCACAATGTCCCAAAATATATTAAACTCATCAATATCAAGATTCTCAAGAAATGAGAAAAAGAGACTGTACACCAATGCACAATTCATGGCCCCCCCGGGCCATGAGGGGGATTTTTTTTCATAATTTAAAATAAAAAATGCTAAGAATCATGCAATTTCGCTACTTCAAATGCAAGGAATCCCCCAATCTAATATAAGGAAAGAAATTACAAAAAAAAAAAAATTGTTTCAAAGAGACACTAAAATAAATAGCAAATCACTTCAAAACAAAAACAACCCAAACTAAGTTTCGCTTCTAACATGATTTATTCAGAAAAGGAAGTATTCTTTCACTAAACAATTCTAAAGAAAAATAATGCTTTGTAATTGAAAGACAGTCCAAGCAAGAGACCAAACCTTTCAAAAGAAAACAAAGAAAAAATGAGGAAAATATGGCTAAAAGCAGTTTCAAAGTTGTCAAGAAGAATGTAAAAAGATCATCATCAAACCCAAAAATTCACCCCAAAACCAAATCCAAGGTCTGGGTAAGGAGAAACCATCAAAAATAAAAAAATTCACAATTTCCGCAGGCTGTAGACTAACACAGTGCAAAAATCACTGATTTTCGCAGGCCAGGTATGGGTAGAGTGTGGATTTTTCACACTGGTCTAAACAAGTGGGGTGCGGAAATCCTAAGTCGTTGCACTATCCCTCAAAGCAGGGTGCAGAAATCAAAGTAAAAATGAGAAAAAAATTAAAACTTGAGAAGGTTTTCTAGTGAATTTTAACAGTCAGAGAGTCAAGATGGATCTTCCAATGACTCAGAAAATAGAAACCAAGCAATCAAGGCAAGAAAAAAAGGAAAACTAGGAAAACATTTTTCCCCAGTAGAGTCACCAATTTTGTTATCGAGTAAATCGTTGAATGCAGACATAGACTAATTCCCCTAGATCCACCTAGATCTAGAACAAAACAGGACAGGACATGGTGCTTTCCCTAGGCTCTAATCATCAAATTTACTACCGAACAAAAGACAATAGACATACCTTTAAATGTCGCTTCCTTATGTCTTTTTTGTTCCTATTTCACTCTGGTACTCTTGTGATATTGATCCTGCAGTGAGACACAAACCAACCAAAGTGAAAGTAGAGAGAGTATATTCAATGACAACCTATGCATGTGATCAAGGAATTATGCAATAAAATAAAGGTAATTCTATGGGAAAGAAACATGCCACTGTATTATATTAATAATAGGAAGAGAGATTACAACTAGATGCCTTCATGTCGTAAGGTTCCTTCCAACAGTTCCTTGCTTCCCACACACTTTTGATCCAAGAATTCTGAGATTATAGATCTGACATCTATCTTGACAAAAGAAAATCTCAAAGCCACTCTAACCAAGTTAATAATTCCAAGCCAAATCCAACTAAATTTCTCCATGAGAGCTCCTCTCATTTTATAAGTTGAAGAGGATAAGGTGAGGAGGTTAGGATGATCCCACTAAATCATGAAAGCGAGTAAGATCCAAACCATTCAGAGGCCACCTCACCATAGAAGCTTCTCCTTCTAGAAGCATCGTGAAAATGCTCATTTTTCCCACATACGAAGGCTGCTATGACCTGGCTATAGTGCAGCCTGTAGAAATTTTATGCCCTAGCTATACTGCAGCCTATGGAAATCAGGCATTTCCACACCCCAGCTATGGTGCAGCCCGCGAAAATCCTCCAAAATAGGTTTTTTACAGAGGAAAACACAACTTCTTCTCTCAAGGAAAGTTCTTCTCCCTTCTTTCTTCAGGAATTCAAGCCAGTGACCTCTCTAGAGGCAACAGATAGGTTTACATCATTAACAATCATGAGGGTGACGAAAATAATGTGTAGCATGGTTGTGTCCATATGTTTGCAGACATCCATCTGAAACCTCTTGAATATATCAACTGCATAATTACCCTTCCTGAGGAAGATTTCCCATAGTCTCTGCCAAACCTCCAAACCCATAAAGTAATGCATCATTTCAATGTCCTTCATCTGAAACTTAGCTAGCAAATCTACTTTTCATCTTGTGATGAGTTTCTCTACACTTATAAGAAAAAAGGCATCTACATACAACAAAACAAGAAAATCAATCCCAACAAATATCTAATATAGGTTAGAATTTTCTTCACGTTTAATGAAACCCATGCTCAACAAGTATCCATCAATTCTGGAGTACCATGCCCTCGATGCCCACTTAGGTCCACACAAGGATTTCTTAATCTTTCAAACATGGGACTCTTTCCCTTTTACCTCAAAGCACTGTGGTTGTTCTGTGTACATTTCTTCCTTAATTATCCCATTAAATAACGTTGTCTTCACATCCATCTAATGTATTCTCCATCCCATAAGTGAAGATAAAGATATAATTTATCTGATGGAAGTGTACCTAGCGACTAGAGCGAATGTATACTCATAGTCCACTCCCTCATTTTAGGAGAACCCTCTTGCCACAAACCTCACCTTGAACTTCCCGATTCTATTATTTGTAGCATGCTTGGTTTTGTAGAGCCACCTAGAAATTACTATTGACTTCCCCTCCAGTATTGTCACTATGTCCCAAACATCACTCTTCATGATGGAGGTGTACTCCTTCACCATGGAATCCTACCAAACATGTTGGTTTGTTGCCACTAGAAGGCTCTGAATCTACAATGTTGATCATCAATTCCATGTAGTTTGGAAGTTTCGTAGGAGGATTTCTATCCCTAAATGTGCTCATAGGAGTCTCCACATACTCATAATAATCCTTCAAGGTTTGATTGAACCATCGAGGTCTCTTGAAAAAACTTGAATGGGTTATTGTCTCCTCCTCTCCTGAAGGTTGTTGTCCTAAACTAGGTGACTGTGGTTGCACTTTCCTAATGACTGTTTTCCTAAACTGGGTTTCTCTCAAGTGTACCTCAAAACATTAAGGCTTCTCTATGTATACTTCTTCCTCAATTAATCCATTGACAAAAGCAGTCTTTACATGCGCAATCTTTGGAGAAAGATGTGCTCTCTTGGTTATTTGTTGGTTCTAGTTTTGCTTCTGGAATCATTTTATCTAGCAAAGCTTATGGTGCTCAGGGGTGGATGCATGCTTATGGTTCGGTGAAAATATTGTTATATTGTATATGGTTAAATGAGCACGTCAAATATTTTAACAAATATAGACCAGACAACCAAAAATGAGAAAATAACTCACTTCTAGTTTGACACTAGTGAATGCCTCCTATAGTGTCATGTATGAGCACACATGTTTTGGATGTAGAATTTTGTGTTGAATAATTCTTCCCAAATAAACATTGACAACTCATGGTCATGAATCATGGCCTTATCATCCCCTATGATGGATCAATTATTCCACTCTGTAACTCCATTCTATTGTGGGTTGTATGGAAAAATCATCTCCCTCTTGATCCCTTCCTCCTTGCATAAACCCTCAAACTCCTAGGAGGTATTCTCACCCCTAGAGCAGGGGTTCCTTCATTGGTCATTTTGGGAATTGATTCCATATAAAACAAATCCAACCTAGAGTCTGCTAGGGAAATCAGACAACACACATTAAAAATCTAGGAACCAAGCAAACAAACAAAATCTTCTCACAATGAGTACACTAGTTGGTGGTGAAATCCAACGTTGCGGGAACAAAGTAAGAAGGGGATAAGATAGAGAGGGTGGAAAATTTATGTTGACAACCTTCTTAATAGACTTACACCCTGGTGGAAGCTCCCACACATAAACATGGGTACACCCTCTAAGGATCCCGAGTGAGTTTGGCCAACGTCGATTCCAGGTACCATGAAGACTTGCCCCTCCATAGTCACCTTGTGTAAATAAAATAAAGAGAATGGCCACTAAGATTACCAATTACTACAGTGATGCCTGGGGAAACAGTCGGTAGTTTGATCCATGCGCAAAGGCAGGGTCTCTAGCCTGAAATCAACTTGAAAAGCTTCCACTCATCATTGTGGGTATACCTTCAAGCGACCCCCATAATACGCACAATCTCTACACCAAGACCAACAAAGCAGGGTGAGTAACTCTGCTAGTCTCAATGTGACCTCGTGATTGACCCTTGTGTGAGAAGGGTTTCCCAGGATATAATGTAGCAAGTGGATTTCACCGCTTCCTAACGCAAGATTCTATGTTTGTTTGTAGCTTTGGAAAGTTATCTTTCACACCTATTCCAAAGCCCTAAAACTAATCTAATGTAGGTTTGCTACCAGAAAATATAAAAATGTCTAATCAATTTTTATAAGCACTTTATTTTTAAGTTTGTTGTTACTCAAAAGGAAAATGGCATGGACAATATGGTGTTTTGACCGACTCGAAATCTATGCAAAGAGATGAAGATGCAATCTTTTCATTTCATTGAAAGCTATTCTATGAGAAGGAGAAAACATTTATCATTCCCATATCCACAATGTCCCAAAATATATTAAACTCATCAATATCAAGATTCTCAAGAAATGAGAAAAAGAGACTGTACACCAATGCACAATTCATGGCCCCCCCGGGCCATGAGGGGGATTTTTTTTCATAATTTAAAATAAAAAATGCTAAGAATCATGCAATTTCGCTACTTCAAATGCAAGGAAGCCCCCAATCTAATATAAGGAAAGAAATTACAAAAAAAAAATTGTTTCAAAGAGACACTAAAATAAATAGCAAATCACTTCAAAACAAAAACAACCCAAACTAAGTTTCGCTTCTAACACAATTTATTCAGAAAAGGAAGTATTCTTTCACTAAACAATTCTAAAGAAAAACAATGCTTTGTAATTGAAAGACAGTCAAAGCAAGAGACCAAACCTTTCAAAAGAAAACAAAGAAAAAATGAGGAAAAGATGGCTAAAAGCAGTTTCAAAGTTGTCAAGAAGAATGTAAAAAGATCATCATCAAACCCAAAAATTCACCCCAAAACCAAATCCAAGGTCTGGGTAAGGAGAAACCATCAAAAATAAAAAATTTCACAATTTCCGCGGGCTGTAGACTAACACAGTGCGAAAATCACTGATTTTCGCAGGCCAGGTATGGGTAGAGTGCGGATTTTTTGCACTGGTCTAAACAAGTGGGTGCAGAAATCCTAAGTCGTTGCACTATCCCTCAAAGCAAGGTGCAGAAATCAAAGTAAAAATGAGAAAAAAACTAAAACTTGAGAAGGTTTTCTAGTGAAGTTTAACAGTCAGAGAGTCAAGATGGATCTTCCAGTGACTCTGAAAACAGAAACCAAGCAATCAAAGCAAGAAAACAAGGAAAACTAGGAAAACATTTTTCTCCAGTAGAGTCACCAATTTTGTTATCGAGTAAATCGGTGAATGCAGACATAGACTAATCCCCCTAGATCCACCTAGATCTAGAACAAAACACGACAAGACATGGCGCTTTCCCTAGGCTCTAATCATCAAATTTACTACTGAACAAAAGATGATAGACATACCTTTAAATGTCGCTTCCTTATGTCTTTTTTGTTCCTATTTCACTCTGGTGCTCTTGCGATATTGATCCTGCAGTGAGACACAAACCAACCAAAGTAAAAGTAGAGAGAGTATATTCAATGACAACCTATGCATGTGATCAAGGAATTATGCAATAAAATAAAGATAATTCTATGGGAAAGAAACATGCCATTGTATTATATTAATAATAGGAAGAGAGATTACAACCAGATGCCTTCATGTCGTAAGGTTCCTTCCAACAGTTCCTTGCTTCCCACACACTTTTGATCCAAGAATTTTGATATTATAGATCTGACATCTATCTTGACAAAAGAAAATCTCAAAGCCACTCTAACCAAGTTAATAATTCCAAGCCAAATCCAACTAACTTTCTCCATGAGAGCTCCTCTCATTTTATAAGTTGAAGAGGATAAGGTGAGGAGGTTAGGATGATCCCACTAAATCATGAAAGCGAGTAAGATCCAAACCATTCAGAGGCCACCTCACCATAGAAGCTTCTCCTTCTAGAAGCATCGAGAAAATGCTCATTTTTCTCACATACGAAGGATGTTGTGACCTGGCTATAGTGCAGCCTGTAGAAATTTTGTGCCCTAGCTATACTTCAGCCTGAGGAAATCATGCATTTCCACACCCCAGCTATGGTGCAACCCGCAGCCCGCAAAAATCCTCCAAAATAGGGTTTTTACAGAGGAAAACACAACTTCTTCTCTCAAGGAAAGTTCTTCTCCCTTCTTTCTTCAGGAATTCAAGCTAGTGACCTTTCTAGAGGCAACAGATAGGTTTACATCATTAACAATCATGAGGATGATGAAAATAATGTGTAGCATGGTTGTGTCCATATGTTTGTAGACATCCATCTGAAACCTCTTCAATATATCAACTGCATACTTACCCTTCTTGAGGAAGATTTCCCATGGTCTCTGCCAAACCTCCAAACCCATAAAGTAATGCATCATTCCAATGTCCTTCATCTGAAACTTAGCTAGAAAATCTACTTTTCATCTTGTGATGAGTTTCTCTACACTTATAAGAAAAAAGGCATCTACATACAACAAAACAAGCAGATCAATCCCAACAAATATCTAATATAGCTTAGAATTTTCTTCACAGTTAATTAAACCCATGCTCTACAAGTATCCATCAATCTTGAAGTACCATGCCCTCGATGCCTACTTAGGTCCACACAAGGATTTCTTAATCTTGCAAACATGGGACTCTTTCCATTTTACCTCAAAGCCCTGTGGTTTCTCTGTATACATTTCTTCCTTAATTATCCCATTAAATAAAGTTGTCTTCACATCCATCTAATGTATTCTCCATCCCATAAATGAAGATAAAGATATAATTTATCTGATGGAAGTGTACCTAGCAACTAGAGTGAATGTATCCTCATAGTCCACTCCCTCTTCTTAGGAGAACCCTCTTGCCACAAACCTCACCTTGAACTTCTTGATTCTGTTATTTGTAGCATGCTTGCTTTTGTAGAGCCACCTGGAAATTACTATTGACTTCCCTTCCAGTATTGGCACTATGTCCCGAACATCATTCTTCATGATGGAGGTGTACTCCTTCACCATGAAATCCTACCAAACATGTTGGTTTGTTGCCACTAGAAGGCTCTGAATCTACGATGTTGATCATCAATGCCATGTAGTTTGGAAGCTTTGTAGGAGGATTTCTCTCCCTAAATGTGCTCATATGAGTCTCCACATACCCATAATAATCCTTCAAGGTTTGAGTGAACCATCGAGGTCTCCTAAAAAAACATGAATGTGTTATTGTCTCCTCCTCCTCTCCTGAAGGTTGTTGTCCTAAGCTGGGTGACTGTGTTTGCACTTTCCTAATGACTGTTGTCATAAACTAGGTTTCTCTCAAGTGTACCTCAAAACATTAATACCTCTCTATGTATACTTCTTCCTCAATTACTCCATTGAGAAAAGCAGTCTTTACATGCGCAATCTTTGGAGAAAGATGTGCTCTCTTGGTTATATGTTGGTTCTAGCGTTGTTTCTGCAATCATTTTATCTAGAAAAGTTTATGGTGCCCAGGGGTGGATGCGTGCTTATGGTTGGGTGAAAATATTGTTATATTGTATATCCTTAAATGAGCACATCAAATATTTTAACAAATATAGACCGGACAACCAAAAATGGGAAAATAACTCACTTCTAGTTTCACACTAGTGAATGCCTCCTATAGTGTCTTGTGTGAGGACACATGTTTTGGATGTAGAATTTTGTGTTGAATACTTATTCACAAATAAACATTGACAATTCATGGTCATGAATCATGGACTTATCATCCCCTATGATGGATCGATTATACCGCTCTGCAACTCCATTATGTTGTGGGTTGTATGGAAAATTCATCTCCCTCTTGATCCCTTCCTCCTTGCATAAACCCTCAAACTCCTAGGAGGTATGCTCACCCCTCAAACTCCTAGGAGGTATGCTCACTCCAGGTGGATATTTATGGCCACCCACCTTTTCCAAATGGCTCAAAATAGTTTTCTGGCAATTTTGACAATTTACTATTTTTAGCAGGTTTTAACTTCCGGGGCCATTTTGAGGGTCCAAATGAAGGTTTTCCGAGATAGAGGTTCTCAATGATATCCAAAGGCATGATTGAGGCCCCAAAATGAATCTCCTAGATGATACCTTTCCAACAAGCTATCACACGCCTAAAATCGAGATCGTATGCAAACGTTATGACCCCAGGAAGTTGATGTACTCACTTACCCAAACGGGGCCCACATGACTTTTGGCGCTTCATCTCCTAGGGTTAGGTTTTTGGATGTCTAGGAATTTTGGAATTCTTGATTATTACAAAAATTCCTTCAGAGCCTCATTGTAATCATCTTCTTGCAAATGCGAGTAGCCGGCACATCTCTTCTCAGAGATAAGCTGCCACCATTCTAGCGAGTCTTTCACTCTGTATTTTTACAGTCTCTATACATTTCTTTGATTGATAGAAATCATGTATTACTGTATATATATGTTTATGGTTGCATATCTGATACATTTATGTTATATTATTGAATATCTGCAATATCTCTGTTCATTTCTTTCTTACATCTCCGCTCTCATTTCATGCCGAAAATAATCTGGATCAGTGGTATCAGAGCAGGTTGTTATTGATCATTTTTTTAGTGCATGTCTCCGATGAGTTTTGAGTATAGCAAGTTGGGTCTTGATATTGTCTCTCTTAAAAACAATCGCTCTCACACAACCAAGAAACCCTTAATGGCAGAAGAAAGGAAAAACGACGGAGCAGACGATCCTATCAATCTGTTGCTTGAGCAAGCTTTCATGCGATAGAGGAACGAAATAATGGAGAATTTTTCCCACATCCTTCAACACCTTCCGATTACAGCAGACGCATCTTCATTAAGTGGCCACTTTGGAGGCACCTCACCTTTCAAGGTACAAGTTAATTTTGATATTCCTTTATTTGAAGGACAGATAGATGCAGAAGCCCTAGAAAAATGGTTAACTTTGCTAGAAGGTTATTTCTCTATTCACAATTTCTCCAACAAAGAAAAGATCACCTTGACACTCCTTAAAGATCTCCCTCATGTCAAACATTGGTGGGAAACTTACTAGGAGAAAAGTTCCACAAAGGAGTCTGGAATATATGGGGTCGATCCCACTGATGCGGTAAAAGAACAGTATTACCCTGTTGGCAACTATGAGGACCAGTACATGAGATGGACCACACTACGGCAAGAGAGGGGCCAAACAATTACGGAGTTCACCAATAACTTACGTACCTTGAGCACCAAGCTGGGTATCAAAGACTCCGAGCAACATTTGGTTTTGAAATACCGTGGGGCTCTACACAGATACATCCAGACTGAAATGGATTTTCTAGACATCTCATCACTCAGAGCTGCTTATCGATATGTTGTTAAACTTGAGTAGAAATTTAAGCACTAGAACAAACAAGAGTTCAGGTCTGCAAATCCGCAACAACCAAAGTATGAAAAAGACGACCCTAACAAACAGTCTCCTGAAAACCAGTCCAAGACACAGGAAAAGAAGGGCCACGGGAAGACAAAGAAGGACACCGAAAAATGGTGCGAATTCCACAAAATCCCCTGGCACAACACCGATGAATGTCACTCAAAATAGTCATTGGTGGTCGAGATCAAAGACAAGGATCCAAACCCTGATTCAGAATTTGATTCTGAAAGTACTGGTAAAGGACAGATCATTGACGCAGACCCCACTGTTATTGTCACGACCGCAACAATTCAACTAGAAGAACCAATAGATCCTGAAGAGGGGAAGCGCCTTTTTCATTCACGGATGTGGTTGAAGGGGACACCACTACATTTTATTGTTGATAGCGGAAGCCAAAAAAACCTCATCTCAGCAGAGGTCGTCAAACAGTTGGGATTGTCGACAACACCACACCCACATCCATACAACATCAGGTGGCTACACCAAGGATGAGATATTTGTGTTAGCCAGCAATGTTGATTGTCATATGGCATCCAACCCTTCAAGGATGAGATATTATGTGACGTTTCCCCACTGGATGTCTGTGATGTTCTCTTGGGCCAACCATATATGTGGAAGCGCCACGTTGTTTATGAGTCTCGACCCCGCAGTGTCATTGTTTCTCTAGGGGGTCATCTCTACAGAATACCAGAGGTAGTTCCAACTACTGTTTCACCTAAAAAGTTTCGCAAGGTAGTATCTCATACTGTAAAATTTAGCTTATTCACAGTCTATTCAAAATGGGAACAAAAGAACACCGCAACCACTACAGCCTTACCCCAAGCACCTTCTATCCAACAGAAGCAAGTTGACAAGGTTGTAGAAAAGTGAAAAGATTCCTTCTGTACACTTTCCTCTCATGTAGCCCAAATTTTTTAATGACCTCAGCCTCAACAGGTTCATGAAAAACTTCCACAGACTGAGTAGCGCGATGTCTCCAGCAAGACAAACAGCTCACCAAGATGCAGATTCAACAAATGCTTTTCCCTCTCCCCCGGGCACTCAATGCAATGGAGACCATTTCTTCCTAAGGAGGGAGGATTGATACAAGTGGATATCGATGGCCACCCACCTTTTCCAAATGGCTCAAAACAGTTTTCTGGCAATTTTGGCAATTTACTATTTTTAGCAGGTTTTAACTTCCAAGGCCATTTTGAGGGTCCAAAAGAAGGTTTTTTGAGATTTAGTTTTTCAATGATAGCCAAAGGCATGACTAAGCCCCCAAAATTAATCTCCTCAATGATACCTTTCCAACGAGCTATCACACACCTAAAATGGAGATCGTATGCAAACGTTACGACCCCAGGAAGTTGATGTACTCACTTACCCAAACGGGGCCCACATGACTTTTGGTGCTTCATCTCCCAGGGTTAGGTTTTTGGACGTATAGGAATTTTGGCATTCCCATTTATTGTAAAAAGGCATTCAGAGCCTCATTGTAATCATCTTCTTGCGAATGCGAGTAGCTGTCACATCTCTTCTCAGAGATAAGCTGCCACCATTCTAGAGAGTCTTTCACTCTATATTTTTATAGTCTCTATACATTTCTTTGATTAATAGAAATTGTGTATTACTGTATATATGTGTTTGTGGTTGCATCTATGATACATTTATGTTATATTATTTAATATCTGCAATATCTCTACGCATTCTTTATTATATCTCCACTCTCATTTCGTGCCGAAAATAATCTGGATCAGTGGTATCAGAGCAGGCTGCTCTTGATCATTTTTTCAATGCATGTCCCCAATGAGGTCTGAGTATATCAAGTTGGCTCTCGAGCTTGTCTCTCTTGAAGACAATCACTCTCACACACCCAAGAAACCCTCAATGGTGGAAGAAAAGAAAAATGACGGAGCAGACGATCCTATCAATCTGTTGCTTGAGCAAGCTCTCACGCGACAGAGGGATGAAATGATGGAGAATTTTTCCCACATCCTTCAACGCCTGTCGATAACAGCAGACGCATATTCATCAAGAGGCCACTTTGGAGGCACCTCTCCTTTCAAGGTACAAGTTAATTTTGATATTCCTGTATTTGAAGAACAGATAGATGCAGAAGCCCTAGAAAAATGGTTAACTCTGCTAGAAGGTTATTTCTCTGTTCACAATTTTTCCAACAAANTCACACTCCTTAAAGATCTCCCTCATGTAAAACATTGGTGGGAAACTTACTGGGAGCAAAGTTCCATAGAGGAGTCTGGAATATATGGGGTCGATCCCACTTGGGATTTTTTTGTGGATGCGGTAAAAGAACAGTATTACAATGTTGGTAACTATGAGGACCAGTACATGAGATGGACCACACTGCGGCAAGAGAGGGGCCAAATAGTTCCAGAGTTAACCAATACCTTCCATACCTTGTACACCAAGCTGGGTATCAAATACTTCGAGCGACATTTGGTTTTGAAATACCGTGGGCCTCTTCACAGATACATCCTGAATGAAATGGATTTTCTGGACATCTCATCACTCAGTGCTGCTTATCGATATGATGTTAAAATTGAGCAGAAATTTAAGCACCAGAACCAACGGGAGTTTGGGTCTGCAAATCTGCAACAACCAAAGTATGAAAAATACGGCCCTAACAAACAGTCTCTTGAAAACCAGTCCAATACACAAGAAAAGAAGGGCCATGGGAAGACAAAGAAGGACACCATAAAATGGTGTGAATTCCACAAAAGCCCTTGGCACAACACCGATGAATGTTGCTCAAAATAGTCATTGGTGGATGAGATCAAAGACAAGGTGCCGAACCCTGATTCTGAATCTGAAAGTACTAGTAAAGGATAGATCATTAACGCAGACCCCACTGCTATTGTTGCGATCACAACAATTCAACTAGAAGAACCAACAGATCCTGAAGAGGGGGAGCACCTTTTTCATTCACGGATGTGGGTGAAGGGGACCCCGCTGCATTTTATTGTTGATAGCAGAAGCCAAAAAAACCTCATCTTAGAAGAGGTCGTCAAACAGTTGGGATTGTCGACAACACCACACTCGTAGCCATACAACATCGGGTGGCTTCACCAAGGACGAGATCTTCATGTCAGCCAGTAGTGTCAATTGTCATTTGCCATCCAACCCTTCAAGGATGAGGTATTATGTGATGTTACCCTACTGGATTTCTGTGATGTTCTCTTGGGCCAACAATATATGTGGAAGTGCCACATTGTTTATGAGTCTCAACCCCACAGTGTCATTGTTTCTCTAGGGGGTCATCTCTACAAAATACAAGAGGTAGGTCCAACTACTGTTCCACCAAAAAAGTGTTGCAAGGTAGTATCTCATACTACAAAATTCAGCTTCTTCACAGTCTGTTCAAAAGGGGAACAAAAGAACACTGCAACCACTACAGCCTCGCCCCAAGCACCTTCTATCCAACAGAAGTAGGTCGACAAGGTTGTAGAAAAGTGCAAAGATTCCTTCTGCACACTGTCCTCTCATGTAGCTCAACCTCTTGAATGACCTTAGCCTCAACAGGATCGTGACAAACTTCCACAAACTGAGCAGCGTGATGTCTCCAGCAAGACAAGCAGCTCACCAAGATGCAGATTCAACAAACACTTTTCCCTCTCCCCCGGGAAATCAACACAATGGAGACCATTTCTTCCTAAGGAGGCAGGATTGATCCAAGTGTATATTTGTGGCCACTCACCTTTTCCAAATGGCTCAAAACAGTTTTCTGACAATTTTGGCAATTTACTGTTTTTAGCAGGTTTTAACTTCCGGGGCCATTTTGAGGGGCCAAAAGAAGGTTTTTCGAGATATAGGTTATCATTGATATCCAAAGGCATGATTGAGCCCCCAAAATTAATCTACTCAACAATACCTTTCCAACAAGCTATCACACGCCTAAAACAAAGATCGTATGCAAACGTTACGACCCCGGGAAGTTGATGTACTCACTTACCCAAACGGGGCCCACATGACTTTTGGCACTTCATCTCCTAGGGTTAGGTTTTTGGATGTCTATGAATTTTGGAATTCTCATTTATTGTAAAAATGCCTTCAGAGCCTTATTTTAATTATGTTCTTGTGAATGCGAGTAGCCGTCATATCTCTTCTCAGAGATAAGCTGTCACCATTCTAGCGAGTCTTTCACTCTGTATTTTTACAGTCTCTGTACATTTCTTTGATTAATAGAAATCATGTATTACTGTATATCTATGTTTATGGTTGCATCTCTGATACATTTTTGTTATATTATTGAATATCTGCAATATCTCTGTGCATTTCTTTATTATATCTCTGCTCTCATTTCGTGCTGAAAATAATCTGGATCAGTGGTATCAGAGCAAGCTGCTCTTGATCGTTTTTTTAGTGCATGTCCCCGACGAGGTCTGAGTATAGAAATTTGGGTCTCGATCTTGTCTCTCTTGAAGACAATCACTCTCACACACCCAAGAAACCCTCAATGGCGGAAAAAAAGAAAAACGATGGAGCATACGATCCTATGAATCTGTTGCTTAAGCAAGCTCTCACGCGACAAAGAGATGAAATGATGGAGAATTTTGCCCACATCCTTCAACACCTGCCGATAAAAATAGACACATCTTCATCAAGCGACCACTTTGGAGGCACCTTGCCTTTCAAGCTACAAGTTAATTTTGATGTTCCTGTATTTGAAGGACAGATAGATGCAAAAGACCTAGTAAAATGGTTAACTCTGCTAGAAGGTTATTTCTCTGTTCACAATTTTTTCGACAAAGAAAAGATCACCTTCGCACTATTTAAAGCTCTCCCTCATGTCAAACATTGGTGGTAAACTTACTGGGAGAAAAGTTCCACAGAGGAGTCTAGAATATATGGGGTCGATCCCACTTGGAATTTTTTTGTGGATGCGGTAACAGAACAGTATTACCTTGTAGGCAACTATGAGGACCAATACATGAGATGGACCACACTGCAGCAAGAGAGGGGCCAAATAGTTCCAGAGTTCACAAATACCTTCCATACCTTGCGCACCAAGATGGGTATCAAAGACTCCGAGGGACATTTGGTTTTGAAATATCGTGGGGCTCTACACAAATACATCCAGACTGAAATGGATTTTCTAGCCATCTCATCACTTGAAGCTGCTTATCGATATGTTGTTAAACTTGAGCAGAAATTTAAGCACCAGAACAAACGGGAGTTCGGTTCTGCAAATCCGCAACAACCAAAGTATGAAAAAGACATCCCTAACAAACAATCTCACGAAAACCAGTGCAAGACACAGGAAAAGAAGGGCCATAGGAAGACAAAGAAGGACACCGGAAAATAGAGGTCGTCAAATAGTTGGGATTGTCAACAACACCACACCCACAGCCATACAACTTCGGGTGGCTTCACCAAGGATGAGATCTTCGTGTCAGCTAGCAATGTCGATTGTCATATGGCATCCAACCCTTCAAGGATGAGGAATTATGTGATGTTGCCCCATTGGATGTCTGTGATGTTCTCTTGGGCCAACCATATATGTGGAAGCGCCACACTGTTTATGAGTTTTGACCCCTAGTGTCATTGTTTCTATAGGGGGTCATCTCTACAGAATACCGGAAGTAGTTTTGACTACTCTTCCACCAAAAAAGTGTCACAAGTTAGTATCTCATACTGCAAAATTCATCTTCTTCACAATCTGTTCAAAAGGAGAACAAAAGAACACTGCAACCACTACATCCTCGCTCCAAGCACCTTCTATCCAACAGAAACAGGTCGAAAATGTTGTAGAAAAGTGCAAAGATTCCTTCTTCACAATGTCCTCTCATGTAGCTCAACTTGTTGAATGACCTCAGCCTCAACAGGTTCGTGACAAACTTCCACAAACTGAGCAGCGCGATGTCTCAAGCAAGACAAGCAGCTCACCAAGATGTAGATTCAGCAAATGCTTCTCCCTCTCCCCTAGGAACTCAACGCAATGAAGACCATTGCTTCCTAAGTATGGAAGATTGATCTAGGTGGATATCGGTGGCCACCCACCTTTTCCAAATGGCTCAAAACAGTTTTCTGGCAATTTTGGCAATTTACTATTTTTAGCAAGTTTTAACTTCTTGGGCCATTTTGAGGGTCCAAATGAAGGTTTTTCGAGATCAAGGTTCTGAATGATATCCAAAGACATGATTGATCCCCCAAAATGAATCTCCTCGATGATACCTTTTCAACGAGCTATCTCAGGCCTAAAATGGAGATCATATGCAAAAGTTACGACCTCGGGAAGTTGATGTACTCACTTACCCAAATGGGGCCCACATGACTTTTGGCGCTTCATCTCCTAGGGTTAGGTTTTTGGATGTCTAGGACTTTTTTCATTCCCATTTATTGTCAAAAGGCCTTCAGAGCCTCATTTTAATCATCTTCTTGTGAATGCGAGTAGCCGTCACATCTCTTCTCAGAGATAAGTTGCCACCATTCTAGCGAGTCTTTCATTCTGTATTTTTACAGTCTCTGTACATTTCTTTGATTAATATAAATCATGTATTACTGTGTATCTGTGTTTATGGTTGCATCTCTGATACATTTCTGTTATATTATTGAATATCTGCAATATCTTTGTGCATTTCTTTATTATATCTCCGCTCTCATTTCGTACCGAAAATACTCTGGATCAGTGGTATCAGAGAATGCTGCTCTTGATCATTTTTTCAATGCATGTCCCCGACGAGGTCAGAGTATAGAAATTTGGGTCGCGATATTGTCTCTCTTGAAGAAAATCACTCTCACACACCCAAGAAACCCTCAATGGAGAAAGAAAAGAAAAGTGACGGAGCAGATGATCCTATCAATCTGTTGCTTGAGAAAGATCTCACGTGACAGAGGGATGAAATGGTGGAGAATTTTGCCCACATCCTTCAACATCTGTCGATAATAGCAGACGCATCTTCATCAAGCGGCCACTTTTGAGGCACCTCCCCTTTCAAGGCACAAGTTAATTTTCATATTCCTGTATTTGAAGGACAGATAGATGCAGAAGCCCTAGAAAAATGGTTAACTCTGCTAGAAGGTTATTTCTCTGTTCACAATTTTTCTGACAAAGAAAAGATCACCTTCACACTCCTCAAAGCTCTCCCTCATGTCAAACATTGTTGGGAAACTTACTGGGAGCAAAGTTCCACAGAGGATTCTGGAATATATGGGGTCGATCCCACTTGGAATTTTTTTGTGGATGCGGTAAAAGAACAGTATTACCTTGTTGGCAACTATGAGGACCAGAGCATGAGATGGACCACACTACGGCAAGAGAGGGGCCAAACAGTTCCAGAGTTCATCAATACCTTCCATACCTTGTGCACCAAGATCGGTATCAAAGATTCCGAGCGACATTTGGTTTTGAAATACCGT
>JASDQU010738418.1:262495-275490 GCA_032191745.1 Picea mariana | reverse complement strand
GAAATCTAAAATAATTAGGAAACTAGGAAAAAGCAGGAAACATAAAAAAAAGGGGGAAACACAAGGAAAAAGTAGATAGTCTAACTTAGTAATGTATCTAGGATTTAAGAACTTTCTAATTTAAACTCAACTAATAAATTAATAAGGGGGAAAGTCATTAAAACTTGTAAAGGGAAATGGGGACACCTAGGAGCGATTCTAGGAGTGCCTTTAGGTGAGTGAGGGAAATAAGGGTAATTAATTTATGGAGGAATGAAAGGGATGGGTGACACATGTACGTGGAGGATTTTTATGAATTAAAGTAATTAAGCATCAAATGAAATGGGATTTTGGGAAAGTAAGGGACTCAAAACTCTATATAATGGAGGGAGGAGAAGGATGATGGATCTCTTTTGTTTGCATAACGTTATGCTGTAGAAATTTATACTTGACTGACTTAGCTTGTGGGAGTTGGGATACCCAGCTCGGTGAGGAGTGGTAGCTCAGCCTTGCGAGGCGAGCTGGGAGCTAGTTGATTCTCTAGTTAGTGTGCATGGCCCCTTTGTGGCTCGGGGGGCTAAGGGGGAAGAAGAGTACCCCTAGTGTTGGATGGGAGGTACCAGTGAAGTCTCATTGGTCGACAAGCGGGAGTTGCATGGAGCATGCGAGACATCAACTTAGGGCAGGTGATTGGGCAATGATACGCTTCCTTTATTTCTGTGTGGTAGATTGTTAGTATGATTTATGCTTTCAGTTATGTATGCTTAATCAAGTAAACAATATGATAGTCTTAGAGTTCTAGTTGATGACTAAAATTTCCCCATAGCCTTAGCTTGATGTTGATTGATTTTCCATAGCCTTCGATCCCTGCATGTCTTGACCGTTCTGAAGTTTATTGATTATGATGATTTCGGTTTACTTTGCCTTCGTCCCTAGCTCATTAGTCCACACCTGAGCAGTCGGCTAGGAGCCTAATCTATGGTCATCCCTTAGACGTTAATAGACCTATAGATCCCAACGCCCTACTTTTCTGTGTGTGGATGATGAACAAAGGATGTTCTTATCAACCGTCTACCTCTGTTGTTCGTCCTTGACTGATTGTTTGTCTTGTGCCTTGATGCGTTTAATTCACCCTGCAAAATTTGATTGATGGTGAAGTTTTATTTTAACTCGACGTTTTTTATATCTCGTTTCTTATCTTGTTTTATACCTCGTATTTATATCTTGCTAGACATTTCCTGTTTTTTTATATTTCGTTTGTTTTCCTGGCGATTACCACTTCTTCAACTGCAATTCGTTGACTTGGGGGAAAATTTTTCCCAGCAAACCTTTTTATTTCTGGTCAGTTGTTTGGATTGCCAGGTGCTTGACAAAGCTACACGCTTTTCATTCTAGAAATCAAGTGTATATTGGTTAAGAATAATTTTTACTTCTGGGCATTTTGTTGAATGGTTAATCTCAATGAATTTATTTTGGATAGTTATAACTCAGTGATTGGTGAACCATTGCCTGTTTTTCTTTAAGCTGTTAGATACAACGTTTTCCCCTCTACAATTTAACAGATCTAAAGGTGGATTTACTTGCCTCTTGAGTACGAAGTCACATACTTTTTCCACTGAGAAGTTGCCCATTTTTGTGCTATTCCCTCGATTTGCACATCCTGTATTATTCCTTTGTTTAATGTGTTTCATTGCAAAGTTAATTAGATAAGCAATTTATGTATCCATTCCTGTGTTGATTGCGTTGAATTTATTGTTGCAAATTGTACCCATGTCTTGCTGTAGTACCAATTCCTTTGCGACATGTAATACCAATTACTCATACAACGATTTTCATATTAAATGGTGACAACAATGCGATTTCCTTCTGATATGTCTCTGTACAACTATTCTACTTGTTTAAAGTTGACTGTGTTTCTGCCTTAAGGACCAAGATTTGGACCACGAATTTGCCTTTAATTATTGACTGAGTTTACCGCTGGAATGACCATGAAATTGCTTTAATTTTTGACTGCGTTTGCTGCTGGAATGACCACAAAATTGCCATTAAAATGATGACTATGTTTTCTTGTTATTTACCACGAATTTGCCATTAAAATGATGACTGCGTTTTCCTGTTATTTACCACGAATTTGACATTAAAATGATGACTGCGTTTTCCTATTAATTACCCCAAATTTTCCATTAACTGTGGATTGTGTTTGCGGTTGAATGGCCATGAGTTTTCCTTAAATGTTGATTGCACCTTTTAACCTGGAAATCAAAACAATTCTAGACAACTAACTAAATGCTTCGACATTCATACCCTTGATTTTTACTTTTACCTGGCAGCATGTCTAGTTGGCATTGTTGGTTTGGACAACTTTCCTCCCTTTTATTTAGCTATATTAAGTATTGTTATAAGATATTTTTAGCAATGGCATCGATTATAGTGAATGGTTTTGAATGACATTAATTATGAAGGCCCTGCAATTAAATCCATTTAGACGATTATGGTAGTAAATCTTATTAAGTGCGTATGGCAGTAAATCTCACTTAATACATCTGGTAGTAAATCTTATTTAACACATATGGAAACAAATCTTATTAAAGTGCATATGGCAGTAAATCTTATTTAATACAGATGGCAATAAATCTTAATAAAGTGCATATGGAAGTAATTCTCTTTTAATACATATGGAAGTAAATATTATTAAAGGCATATGGCAGTAAATCTAATTATAGGTATATGGCTTTAGTTTCTCATTGAATGTATATGGCTTTATGGCATTGCCACTTCTTAGCAGATTCTTTTAATGTTCATAGACAACTGTCATTTTGGTACGGTTAGTATAGATAGTCAACAAGATGTAATTGAAGGTGTTGATAAGCGTTTCATTGTAGCTTTCCGCCTTGATATGGTTAATGTTGTCATATGATGTCATTTTTTAGTAAGATTGTAATGTTGGGATTAATTTAGAATTGCCCCAAATTAATTTGAATTTAATGATTAAATGAGATTGGTGAGTCTTAACTAAAGGTAAGTTACACTTGCTAAGTTAGAGTGCAATTAATGATAAAATTAAATTTGTAATTATCCACATCAGACTAGATGAATGGGTTGGGTTGTTGCACGATCATGTATCAATTTGAATTTTCTTGTTGATGTCATCCTGTGTCTTGCCGACCCGTTGCTTGGGGTGTGGGTGTAGTCTCCTTGTCCGTTGTTTCATCCTAGCACGTCAGATTTATATAGAGTCCTTGGCCCAGATAGGATGTGTTGTGCCAAGTTATGGACGCGTCTATCACCTGGGGACAACATGATTCCTGATGAGGGGATCATGGTGCTACCTATTGGGTAGCGACGAATGAGAACTTGGTCAGGTTTAGTGCATTCTGTGTGGGTGTTGTCAAGTGTTGTAAGATGATTTTGGCCCCTCGGTAGAACACCTTCATTGTGTTTGGTTCGCATGCCTTGATGTCTAGTCTTGTTCATCATGGACATTGTATCAGGAGGGGGATGTTGTCCCTTAGCTTATAGGCGTGTCTTGTTTTCATCGGGCGGGTAGTCCTTCCTTCTTGTTGTTCTATGCATGTTTCTCCTAGTTGCCCTTGTTCTTGTGCATGGAATCATAGTGGCCTGTTGCCTAGATTGTGTGCTTTCATTCGTCATCAATCACATGGTTAAACTGCCGTCGTTGTCACCTTCTTGCCAAAAAAAAAGAGTTTTTTTTTTTTGCACTTCTGCTTCACTTGTAGTCATAACGTTGGGGTCATTACATATGGTATCAGAGTGGGGTTCAACCTATGACTTGGGATCACTATGGATTTTTTTATAATGTTGCTAATTGAGTCAAATTGTATCCGTGCAGGTAATCATGGTTAGAGGACACACAGAGGCAGACGCCGGGGTTCTAGGGGAGGAGGCGTGACGCCTCCAACAACATTCGCACTTGAGGGGTCCAACCCCCAGGGAGATGAACATGTTGTTGGGAAGGAGCAGATAGCGGTGGGTGAAGTGGTTGGGATGATGAGGTCTTTTTAGCAGATGTATGAGGGATTGATCAAACGTTTGGACAGAGATGAGGCCAGGGCACCAACACCCCCTGAGGGTCCACCACGCGCTTCGGTTGGTACTGGTAGCATTCACCGTGAACTCGAGAAGGTCAAATTTCTTGAGTTCTTTGGTGCCCTGGACGGTGCAACTGCCGAGGCATGGTTGGAGAATATGGTGATGTGCTTTGCACTTCGCGACTATACCTCCAACATGAAGGTCCGCCTGGTGGTCTTTCAACTGAAGGGGAATGCTCTTCTATGGTGGAAGACGCTCCTACCACAACTGGACATGGCCGTCGAAGACGTGTCATGGGAACTGTTCAAGGAATGGTTCTGAGAGAGGTACCTATCAGAGGAATTCATTGAGCGCAGCTCAACGAGTTCCACGCCTTACGACAGGGTGACCATACGGTTCCTGAGTATGAGGCCTATTTTATGGAGATGCTCTGGTATGCTCCACATATTAACACTAAGAAGCTTAAGGTCAACATGTTCGTGTTCGTCCTTAATGGAAACATACGTGCAAAGGTTAGGATTTTGATGCCTCAAACCTTTCATGATGTCATCCATAAGGCCCTCATAGCAGAGGAGGATCTTATTAGTGGGGGTCAAAACAGGACTCCAGTGAAACCAACAGGGCAGGTGTCATCTAGTGCACAACAACATCAGACACCAACCAGACATACACCAGGATATCATGGCTTCCAGAGGGGATATACTTTCACTACACCTCAGCGACCGATGCCCCAACAACAAACACCTTATCGGGGACCATAGCATCAACAACAACGTCGACTGCAACAACAACAATTTAGGCCTGTTCAACAGAACATACTAGGATTCCAGGCCGGTGGGCCGTCATATTCTACTTAGGGTACCAGGAGTACTGGACCGAAGAAGGGGTTTTGGACGTGCCAGGAGCCACAGTACTAACGCGACTGCCCAATGGAGAAGACTAGAGCATCTGGATCATCTGGACCCACTACCATGAGATATTTGGGCAAGGCCCATCAGATTCATGCAGTGGTGAATAACCATGAGGAAGAGCACCAATAGACTGTGCTCGAGATGTTAGGTACCGTCGCTGACCAGACCCTTAGTATTTTGATAGATCCCAGTGCTACCGAGAGTTTCATTTCTGGTGCAATGCTAAAAAGGATTAAGGTAAAGGTAGTCGAACAAGATGAGTTTAGCTTTGTAGAGATGGCTTCGTGAGCCAAACATAAGGTTAGAGGAAAGGTTATAGGCTGTATCATTAACTTGGGGGAGTTTGTCACTAGGGCCAACCTGTACGTCACAATCTTAGGATCTTATTATGTCATGATCAGTATGGACTGGTTGGAATTGCATGAGGCGATACTCAACTGTAAGACGAAACGATTGAGCTTGGTCGATGATGAGGGGTGAAGACGCGTGATTGTAGGACAAAACTAGGGAATTTCCCTGAGGTTCATCTCTTCCTTGCAACTACGGAAGAGCATGTGCAAGGGATGTAAGCTTTATGCGATTCTTGTGTTAAACAAGAAGGGAATAACAGAAGGTCTAGAACACCTTCTTGTGGTGAAAGAGTTTGCGGATGTCTTCCCAGAGGAGTTACCTGGGATGTTGCCGAAGAGGGAATTGGAGTTTACTATAGACCTAAAACTGGGGATTGAACCGATAGCTAGAATGCCTTATTGGATGTCGACCCCAGAGTTACAGGAGTTGAGAATGCAACTAAAGGGATTGCTGGACCTGGGACTGATACATCGAAAGTGTCACCGTGGGGTGCGCTTGTTATTTTCATATGAAATAAGGATGGGTCATGGAGGCTCTACATTGACTACCGTCAATTGAACAAGAAAATGATCAAGAATCAATATCTGTTGCCGAGGATTGATGATCTATTTTATCAAATGAAGGGTGTGACGGTGTTCTCAAAGATTGATTTGCGATCAGGGTATCACCAATTACAGATCAAGGAGGATGATGTCCCTAAGACTTCCTTTAAGACAAGGTTTGGACATTACGAGTTTATTTCTTTACCATTTGGAATGACAAATGCCCCAGGGGTATTTATGAGTTTGATGAACAGGGTGTTCCATGAGTACTTGGACAAGTTCATCCAAGTATTCATTGATGATATATTGATCTACTCTCGGATGATGAAGGAGCATCAAGAGCACTTGCGCTTGGTACTACGGTGTTTGCGAGAGAACAAATTGTATGGGAAGCTATCCAAATGCTCATTTTATCAATCGAAGATTCACTACTTAGGGCATGTCATCTCTGGTGAAGGTATCGCTGTGGATCCAGCGAAGGTCGAGGCTATTATGGAATGGCCTGTGCTGACGAACATCCCAGAAGTACGTAGCTTCATGGGTCTAGCCAGATACTATCGATGGTTCGTCGATGGATTTTCGAAGATAGCAAATCCGATCATGGAATTGCAAAAGAAGAATAAGAAGTTTGTTTGGACTGAGAAATGCATGGAAACATTTTAGAGGCTCAAGGAGCTGTTGACAACAACACGGATACTAAAGGTCCCTGACATGAACACATACTTCTTGGTATGCATTGACGTATCCAAGGAAGGCTTAGGCAGAATCTTGATGCAAGACAGTCGAGTGATCGCTTACATCTCGAGGAAACTGAGAAGGCATGAGGAGAACTACATGATGCATGATTTGGAGTTGTTATCCATCATATATGCCTTGAAGGTTTGGAGACACTACCTTGTTGGACGAAAATTTGAACTAAATACGGACCACTATGGACTACAACACATCTTTACACAAAGCGACCTGAATGCGCGACATCGCCATTGGTCATAATTGCTTAGCGAGTATGAATTCAAGATTACTTACATAAAAGGAACAATGAATCGAGTGGCAGATGCATTGAGTCAGAGGCCACACATATTTTCGGTGTTGCCTCTTCAGACGAATCTACATGAAAATATTCTAACTTTACAACGTGACAATGACTGGTACAAAGAGGTTGAGGGTTTTATTGGACAAAATACAATGATGGTACAAAAATTTGAAGGATTTACGTTTGACGACGATGGATTATTGAGGTTTAAAAATTGGATTTACGTACCACCAAACGATGATTTGAGAAGCTTGATCCTAAGCGAGGCTGATAGAGCAGTATACATGGCTCACCCGGGAGTCATGAAGATGAGGGCAGACCTTAAACCCTTATTCTTCTGGAAGGGAATGAAGATTGAGATAGTAAAATATGTGGCCATATGTCTAGAATGTCAGCAGGTAAAGGTTGAACATAGACATCCAGTAGAATTACTACAACCACATGCTATTCTGGAATCGAAATGGGAGGTTATTTTGATGGATTTTATTGTTGGATTTCCACTGACAGCAAGGAGACACGACTCGATTTTCGTAGTATTAGACACTCTAACGAAGAGTGCTCACTTTATTCCTATGCATACAAAGTATCAAGCACCTGGCATAACTAGAGTTTTCATCAGTGAGATTGTGAGGCTGCATGGCATGCCTAAGAGGATTATATCTGATCGAGGATCGATGTTTACGGGGTGATTTTGGATGAGTTTCCAAGAGGCCTTGGGAACCCAACTTAACTTCAGCACTGTGTATCACCCGAAGACTGACAGGCAGACCGAACAAACGAACCAGACCTTGGAGGACATGTTGCGCTTGTACGTGATGGACCAACAAAAGTGTTGGGAAGAATTCTTGCCTTTGATAGAATTTTCTTATAAAAACAGTTAGCAAAGCACCATTAATATGGTGCATTTCAAGTTTCTTTACGGGTGACCATGTCAAACACCTTTGATTTTGGATCGGCTTGAGGATAGGATCCTGGTGGGACCATAAGCGATCCAAGAAATGGAAGAGAAAATGCAAACAATAAAACAAAGGATTAAAGAAGCGCAGTATCATCAGAAGAGTTATGCCGATGCACATCGTGTCGATCGTAGTTACGTGGTTGGCAATCGAGTCTTCTTGTAAGTTAAACCGCAGAAGAGTTTGATCAAGTTTGGGAAGGGAGATAAAATATCTCCTAGGTTCGTGGGACCTTTCAAGATTGTGGAGAGGAAGGGGCCCGTGGCCTATCGACTAGCCTTGCTTGATTCTTTGAGGTGTATGCACGATGTTTTTCACGTATCTATTTTGAGACATTATATTAGTGATCCCACACACATTATTGACATGAGTTCCTTGTGGGTATCGAACGAGGGGGCACTCATGGATGAGCTGATATGCATATTGGATCATCGTGTTCGACAACTATGGTGTAAAATAGTATATCAGGTCAAGGTCTAGTGGGACAACTATATTCCACACTCGATGACCTGGGAGGACGCATATGATATGCGCCAACAGTTTCCATTTTTGTTTGATAGATAGACTTATGATACCGTCATACACAATATTTCAACACTTATACTATGAAACTTCGGGACAAAGTTTAGACCAAGAGGGGGTGTATGTAACATCTCGTTCTTATGCACGCTGAGCGAACTTATTATTTGAGGACACTTGCTCACAAGTGATCCAGATTATTATACTATTAAACATTTGATTTTGATTATGAGGCATTATGGGTTGATGACATGTTGTTTTGTTGCATTGACTTAGACAGGTGCTATTGACTCGGTTTTACTGAGTGTGAAAGATTTTGGACCTCGAGGATGTAGAGGCATCTGTGGAACCCCTTGGACTTCAGATCAAGTTGGGGAGTGAATTGTTGGGGTTTGATTGTTTTATATGTGATATTTGTGCATCTGATTAGATGATATGTTTATGGATATATTTCTGACATGATTAATTGATGATGCAGGTTGACGATTGCTTTCCAACCAGACTCACATGTGGAGTAGAGGGGTCATGCAGGACTACTAGATATGTTGAGGGAGAGGTGTGGACAACATCCCTGCCATAACCTACTAGCACTCCAGTCGTGGCTCGAACTGTAGATTAACGATTACCTAGTTCGAGAGGACCCACGATGCCATGAGGGAAGATTGCGACAGTCACTCACGATGATTCTAAGGGGCGCACAATAAGGTAGGGGCCTTATTCCTTAGAGACCCTTAGTCTCCCACAAGATCACTTGGCGGAGTATTGACTCTAGGGGTTTTTGATGTCTACCAAGTCAATCAAGAGGCGAGTGGCATCCTTGGAGCACGTGGTGTGTCCTGAAGGGAACGTCGTGCAAGAAAAATGGAAAGAGGCGAGTGGCACCCTTGGAACACGTAGTGCATCCTGAAGGGCACGTCGCGTAAGATAAACATAAAGAGGCGAGTGGCACCCTTGGAGCACCTAGTGCATCCTGAAGGGCACGTCGTGTTGTTATTTAATAATTGGATAAACCTAGATGGCTTTAGGATGAACAATGTGTTAAGGAAGATCTAAAACTTTTCCCCTAATAAAATGTCGCCCAGCCTAGGAAAATAAAACCTAGGTCTAAATTATACTTGTGATAATTTTTTTTATCTAGTTATATATATAATAATAATAATAATAATAATAATAATATTCATTAATCTTGTGACAAGAAGGGGGTAAGCAATTAAATTGATTTATAAAAATATTTTGGAATAAAATTAAAAAGGGGAAATAATTGTTTTACTATTTTATGCTAATTAAAATTTATTATAAAAAAAAAAAGAGAAAGGGAAAAAGGGTAAATTTCTGCACATGCCTTTTTGAGTCTAAATAAAAAAAAGAAAGAGGGAAATCTAAAATAATTAGGAAACTAGGAAAAAGCGGGAAACATAAAAAGAAAGGGGGAAACACAAGGAAAAAAAAGATAGTCTAACTTAGTAAGGTATCTAGCATTTAAGAACTTTCTAATTTAAACTCAACTAATAAATTAATAAGGGGGAAAGTCATTAAAACTTGTAAAGGGATATGGGGACACCTAGAAACGATTCTAGGAGTGCCTTTAGGTGAGTGAGGGAAATAAGGGTAATTAATTAATTAATGAAATAAATTTATGGAGGAATGAAGGGTATGGGTGACACATGTACGGGAAGGATTTTTATGAATTAAAGTAATTAAACATCAAATTAAATGGGATTTTGGGAAAGTAAGGGACTCAAAACTCTATATAATGGAGGGAGGAGAAGGATGATGTATCTCTTCTATTTGTGTAACGTTATGCTGTAGAAATTTATACTTGATTGACTTAGCTTGTGGGAGTTGGGATATCCAGCTCGGTGAGGAGTGGTAGCTCGGCCTTGTGAGGAGAGCTAGGAGTTAGTTGATTCTATGGTTAGTGTGTGTGGCCCCTTTGCCTCTTGGGAGGATAAGGGGAAGAAGAGTACCCCTAGCATTGGCTGGGAGGTAACGACGAAGTCTCATCGTTCGGCAAGCGGGAGTTGCACAGAGCGCACGGGACATGAACTCAGGGTAGGCAATTGGGAAACGATACGCTTCCTTTATTTCTGCGTGTTATATTGTTAGTATGATTTATGCTTTCAGTTATGTATGCTTAATCAAGTAAATAATATGATATTCTTAGCATTCTAATTGATGACTGAAATTTCCCCATAGCCTTAGCTTGATGTTGATTGATTTCCCATGGCCTTCGATCCCTGCATGTCTTGACCGTCGTGAGGTTTATTGATTACGATGATTGTGGTTTACTTTGCCTTCGTCCCTAGCTCATCAGTCCGTGCCTGAGCAGTCGTCCAAGAGCCTGATCTACAATCATCACTTCGATGTTAATAGACCTATGGATATCAATGCCCCACTTTTCTGTGCATGGATGATGGGCGAAGGATGTTCTTGTCAGCCATCTACCTCTGTTGTTCATCCTTGGATGATTGTTGGTCTTGCGCCTTGGTGCGTTTAATTCACCCTGCAAAATTTGATTGATGGGGAAGTTTTATTTTAACTGGTTGTTTTTATATCTTGTTTGTTATCTCGTTTTATACCTCGTTTTTATATCTTGTTGGACATTTCCTGCGTTTTTATATTTCGTTTGTTTGCCTGGCGATTACTACTTCTTCAGTTGCACTTCGTTGACTTGGGAGAGAAATTTTTCCGGCAAGCCTTTTTATTTCTGGTCAGTTGTTTGGATTGCCAGGTGCTTGACAAAGCTACATGCTTTTCATTCTAGAAAACCAGTGTATATTGGTCAAGAAGAATTTTTACTTCTGGGTGTTTTGTTGAATGGTTAATCTCAGTGAATTTATTTTGGATAGTTATAACTCAGCGATTGGTGAACCATTGCCTGCTTTTCTTTAAGGTGTTAGATACATCATTTTTGCCTCTGCAATTTAAAATATCTGAAGGTGGATTTACTTGCCTCTTGACTGCGAATTCGCACACTTTTTCCACTGAGAAGTTGCCCATTTTTGTGCTATTTCTCTGATTTGCACAACCTGTATTCTTCCTTTGTTGAATGCATTTTATTGCAAAGTTAATTAGATAAGAAATTTATGTATCCATTCCTGCATTGATTGTGTTGAATTTATTGTTGCAAATTGTAACCACGTCTTGCTGTAGTACCAATTCCTTTGCGACATGTAATACCAATTACTCATACAACGATTTGCATATTAAATAGTGACATAAATGTGATTTCCTTCTGATATGTCTTTGTACATCGATTCTTCTTGTTTAAAGTTGACTTTGTTTCTACCTTAAGGACCACGATTTGGACCATGAATTTGCCTTTAATTATTGACTGAGTTTTCTGTTGGAATGACCATGAAATTGCTTTAATTTTTGACTGTGTTTGCTGCTGGAATGACCACGAAATTTCCATTAAAATGATGACTGCGTTTTCCTGTTATTTACCATGAATTTTCCATTAAAATGATGAATGCATTTTCCTATTATTTACCATAAATTTGACATTAAAATGATGACTGCGTTTTCCTGTTAATTACCCCGAATTTGCCATTAACTGTGGACTGCGTTTGCGGTCGAATGGCCATGAGTTTTCCTTAAATGTTGACTATGCCTTTTAACCTGGAAATGACAACAATTCTAGACAACTAACTAAATTCTTCGACGTTCATACCCCTGAGTTTTACCTTTACATGGCAGCGTGTCTAGTTGGAATTTTTGGTTGGGACAGCTTTCCTCCCTTTTATTTAGCTGTATTAAGTATTTTTATAGGATATTTTTAGCAATGGAATCGACTGTAGTGAATAGTTATGAATGACATTAATTATGATCAGGCCTTACAATTAAATCTCTTTAGATGATTATGGCAGTAAATATTATTAAGTGCATATGGCAGTAAATCTCACTTAATACATCTGGTAGTAAATCTTATTTAATACATATGGCAACAAATCTTATTAAAGTGCATATGGCAGTAAATCTTATTTAATACAGATGGCAATAAATCTTAATAAAGTGCATATGGCAGTAAATCTCTTTTAGTACATATTGCAATAAATATTATTAAAGGCATATGGTAGTAAATCTAATTATATGTATATGGCTTTAGTTTCTCATTGAATGTATATGGCTTTATGGCATTTTCACTTCTTAGCAGATTCTTTTAATGTTCATAGACAACTGCCATTTTGGTGCGGTTTATATAGATAGACAACATGATGTAATTGAAGGTGTTGATAAGTGTTTCCTTGTAGATTTCCGCCTTGATATGGTTAATGTTGTCATATGATGTCATTTTTTAGTAAGATTGTAATGTTGGGATTAATTTAGAATTGCCCCAAATTAATTGGAATTTAATGATTAAATGAGATTGGCGAGTCTTGACTAAAGGTAAGTTACACTTGCTAAGTTAGAGTGCAAAAATGATAAAATTAAATTTGTAATTATCCACATCAGACTAGATGAATGGGTTGGGTTGTTGCGTGGTCATGTAACAACTTGCATTTTCTTGTTGACATCATCTTGCATCTTGCATGTAAATTCTAACCTTGTACAATATCTATTGCAAATCGATACTCAAAAAAGAATAGAAAAGATACAATGGCAAATACAAACATTACACAGAGATTTTTCACCTAGAAACCCAAACCGGGAA
>JASDQU010738418.1:226362-256939 GCA_032191745.1 Picea mariana | reverse complement strand
ACAAAAGCGTTGGGAAAAATTCTTGCCTCTGATAGAATTCACTTATAAAAACAGTTACCAAAGCACCATTAAGATGTCACCTTTTGAGTTTCTTTACGGGTGACCGTGTCAGATGCCTTTGAGTTGGGATCGACTCGAGGATAGGGTCCTAGTGGGACCAGAAGCGATCCAAGAAGTGGAAGAGAAAATGCAAACAATAAGATAAAGGATTAAAGAAGCATAGTATCGACAGAAGAGTTATGCCGATGCGCACCGTGTCGATCGTAGTTACATGGTTGGAGATCGAGTCTTCTTGCGGGTTAAACTGCAGAAGAGTTCGATCAAGTTTGGGAAGGGAGATAAACTCTCTCTAGGTTCATGGAACCTTTCGATATTGTGGAGAGGAAGGGGCCCGTGGCCTATCGACTAGCCTTGCTTGATTCTTTGAGGCGTCTGCACGATGTTTTTCACATATCTATTTTGAGACATTATATTAGTGATCCCACACACGTTATTGACATGAGTTCCTTGTGGGTATCGGATGAGGGGGCGCTCATGGCTGAGCCGATACACATCTTTGATCATCATGTTCGACAACTATGGTGTCAAACAATATATCAGGTCAAGGTCCAGTGGGACAACTATATTCTACACTCGACGACCTGGGAGGATGCATATGATATGCGCCAACAATTTCCATTTTTGTTTGATAGATAGACTTATGATACTGTGATACACATTATTTCGACACTTATACTATGAAACTTCGGGACAAAATTTAGACCAAGAGGGGGTGTATGTAACATCTCGTTCTCGTGCACGCTAAATGATCTTATTATTTGAGGACACTTGCTCACAAGTGATCCAGATTATTATACTATTAAACATTTGATTTTGATTATGAGGCGTTATGGGTTGATGACATGTTGTTTTGCTGCATTGAATTAGACAGGTGCTATTGACTTGGTTTTACTAAGTGTGTAGGATTTTGGACCTTGAGGATGTAGAGGCATTTGTGGAACCCCTTGGACTTCGGATCAAGTCAGGGAGTGAATTGTTGGGGTTTAATTGTTTTATATGTGATATTTGTGCATCTGATTAGATGATATGTTTATGGATATATTTATGACATGATTCATTGATGATGCAGGTTGACAATAGCTTGCCAACCAGACTCACATGTGGAGTAGAGGGGTCATGCAGGACTACCAGATATGTTGAGGGAGAGGTGTGGACAACATCCCTGCCACAACCTACTAGCACTCCAGCTGTGGCTCGAACTGTAGGTTAACGATTACCTAGTTTGAGAGGAACCATGATGCCGTGAGGGCAGATTGTGACAATCACTCACGACGATTCTAAGGGGCGTGCAATAAGGCAGGGGCCTTATTCCTTAGAGACCTTTAGTCTTCCACAAGATCACCTGGCGGAGTATTGATTCCAGGGGTTTTTGATGTCTACCAAGTCAGTCAAGAGGCGAGTGGCACCCTTGGAGCACGTGGTGCATCCTGAAGGGCACATCGCGCAAGAAAAATGGAAAGAGGCGAGTGGCACCCTTGGAACACGCAGTGCGTCCTGAAGGGCACGTCATGCAAGAGAAACATAAAGAGGCGAGTGGCACCCTTGGAGTGCCTAGTGCATCCTGAAGGGCACGTCGTGTTGTTATTTTATAATTGGATAAACTTAGATGGCTTTAGGATGAATAATGTCCTAAGGAAGATCTAAAACTTTTCCCCTAATAAAATGTCGCCCAGCCTAGGAAAATAAAGCCTAGGTCTAAATTATACTTGTGATAATTTTTTTATCTAGTTATATATATATATATATATATATAATAATAATAATGATAATATTCATTAATCTTGTGACAATAAGGGGGTAAGCAATTAAATTGATTTATAAAAATCTTTTGGGATAAAATTAAAAAAGGAGAAATAATTGTTTTACTATTTTATGCTAATTAAAATTTATTATAAAAAAAAAGAGAAAGGGAAAAAGGGTAAGTTTCTGCACATGCCTTTTGGAGTTTAAATAAACAAAAAAAAGAGGGAAATCTAAAATAATTAGGAAACTAGGAAAAAACGGGAAACATAAAAAGAAAGGGGGAAACACAAGGAAAAAACAGATAGTCTAACTTAGTAAGGTATCTAGCATTTAAGAATTTTCTAATTTAAACTCAACTAATAAATTAATAAGGGGAAAAGTCATTAAAACTTGTAAAGGGATATGGGGACACCTAGGAGCGATTCTAGGAGTGCCTTTAGGTGAGTGAGGGAAATAAGGGTAATTAATTAATTAATGAAATTAATTTATGGAGGAATGAAGGGGATGGGTGACACATGTACGAGAAGGATTTTTATGAATTAAAGTAATTAAACATCAAATTAAATGGGATTTTGGGAAATTAAGGGACTCAAAACTCTATATAATGGAGGGAAGAGAAGGATGATGTATCTCTTCTATTTGCGTAATGTTATGCTGCAGAAATTTATACTTGATTGACTTAGCTTGTGGGAGTTGGGATACCCAGCTCGGTGAGGAGTGGTAGCTTGGCCTTGTGAGGAGAGCTGGGAGTTAGCTGATTCTCTGGTTAGTGTGTGTGGCCCCTTTGCGTCTTGGGGGGATAAGGGGGAAGAAGAGTAACCCTAGCATTGGCTGGGAGGTACCAGTGAAGTCTCATCGTTCGGCAAGTGGGAGTTGCACGGAGCACGTGAGACATCAACTCAGGGCGAGCGATTGAGAAACAATACACTTCCTTTATTTCTGCGTGGTATATTATTAGTATGATTTATGCTTTCAATTATGTATTCTTAATCAAGTAAACAATATGATATTCTTAGTGTTCTAGTTGATGACTGAAATTTCCCCATAGCCTTAGCTTGATGTTGATTGATTTCCCATGGCCTTTAATCCCTGCATGTCTTGACCATCCTGAGGTTTATTGATTACGATGATTGTGGTTTACTTTGCCTTCGTCCCTAGCTCACCAGTTCGTGCCTGAGCAGTCGGCTAGAAGCTTGATCTACAATCGTTAATGCTTCGACGTTAATAGACCTATGGATCTCAATGCCCTTCTTTTCTGTGCATGGATGATGAGCGAAGGATGTTCTTGTCAGCCATCTACCTCTGTTGTTCGTCCTTGGCTGATTGTTGGTCTTGCACCTTGGTGATTTTATTTCACCCTGCAAAATTTGATTGATGGGGAAGTTTTCTTTTAACTCGGTGTTTTTATATCTTGTTTTTTATCTCTTTTTATACCTTGTTTTTATATCTTGCTGGACATTTCCTGCGTTTTTATATTTCATTTGTTTGCTTGGCGATTGCTACTTCTTCGTCTGCACTTCGTTGACTTGGAGGAGAAATTTTTCCGGCAAGCCTTTTTATTTCTGGTCAGTTGTTTGGATTTCTAGGTGCTTGACAAAGCTACATGCTTTTCATTCTAGAAAACCAGTGTATATTGGTTAAGAAGAATTTTTACTTCTGGGTGTTTTGTTGAATGGTTAATCTTAGCGAATTTATTTTGGATAGTTATAAATCAGTGATTGGTGAACCATTGCCTTCTTTTCTTTAAGGTGTCAGATACATCATTTCCCCTTCTGCAAGTTAACATATCTGAAGGTGGATTTACCTGCCTCTTGACTGCGAAGTCACACGCTTTTTCCACAGAGAAGTTGCCTATTTTTGTGCTATTTCCCTGATTTGCACAACCTGTATTCTTTCTTTGTTGAATGCGTTTCATTGCAAAGTTAATTAGATAAGAAATTTATGTATCCATTCCTGCATTGATTGCATTGAATTTATTGTTGCAAATTGTACCCACATCTTTCTGTAGTACCAATTCCTTTGCGAGATTTAATACCAATTACTCATACAACAATTTGCATATTAAATAGTGACATAAATGTGTTTTCCTTCTGATATGTCTCTATACTTCGATTCTTCTTGTTTAAAGTTGATTGTGTTTCTGCCTTAAGGACCACGAGTTGGACCACAGATTTGCCTTTAATTATTGACTGAGTTTTCTGCTAGAATGACCACAAAATTGCTTTAATTTTTGACTGCGTTTGCTGCTAGAATGACCATGAAATTTCCATTAAAATGATGACTGCGTTTTCCTGTTATTTACCACGAATTTTCCATTAAAATGATGATTGCGTTTTCCTATTATTTACCATGAATTTGACATTAAAATGATGACTGCGTTTTCCTGTTAATTACCCCAAATTTGCCATTAACTGTGGACTGCGTTTGCAGTCGAATGGCCAGGAGTTTTCCTTAAATGTTGACTGTGCCTTTTAACCTGGAAATGAAAACAATTCTAGACAACTAACTAAATTCTTTGGCGTTCATACCCCTGAGTTTTACCTTTACCTGACAGCGTGTCTAGTTGGAATTGTTGGTTTGGACAGTTTTCCTCCCTTTTATTTAGCTTTATTAAGTATTTTTATAGGATATTTTTAGCAATGTCATTGACTGTAGTGAATAGTTCCGAATGACATTAATTATGATAAGGCCCTGCAATTAAATCTCTTTAGACGATTATGGCAGTAAATCTTATTAAGTGCATATGGAAGTAAATCTCACTTAATACATCTGGCAGTGAATCTTATTTAATACATATGGCAACAAATCTTATTAAAGTGCATATGGCAATAAATCTTATTTAATACAGATGGCAGTAAATCTTAATAAAGTGCATATGGCAATACATATCTTTTAATTGATATGGAAATAAATCTTATTAAAGGCATATGGTAGTAAATCTAATTATAGGTATATGGCTTTAGTTTCTCATTGAATGTTTATGGCTTTATGGCATTTTCACTTCTTAGCAGATTCTTTTAATGTTCATAGACAACTGTCATTTTGGTACGGTTTATATAGATAGACAACAAGATGTAATTGAAGGTGTTGATAAGTGTTTCCTTGTAGATTTCCGCCTTGATATGGTTAATGTTGTCATATGATGTCATTTTTTAGTAAGATTGTAATGTTGGGATTAATTTAGAATTGCCCCAAATTAATTGGAATTTAATGATTAAATGAGATTGGTGAGTCTTGACTAAAGGTAAGTTACACTTGCCAAGTTAGAGTGCAATTAATGATAAAATTAAATTTGTAATTATCCACATCAGACTAGATGAATGGGTTGGGTTGTTGCGTGGTCATGTAACAACTTGCGTTTTCTTGTTGACGTCATCCTCCATCTTGCCGACCCGTTTCTTGGGGTGTGGGTGTAGTCTCCTTGTCTGTTATTTCATCCTAGTGCGTTGGATTTTTATAGATTCCTCAGTCCAGATAGGATGTGTTGTGCCAAGTTATGGACGCGTATATCACCTAGGGACAACATGATTCCTGATGATGGGATCATGGCACACCCTATTGGGTAACGACGAACAAGAACTTGGTTAGGTTCGGTGTAGGTGTTGTCAAGCATTGTAAGATGCTTTTGGCCCCTGGGTAGAACACCCTCATTGTGTTTGGTTCATGCACCTTTAGGTATAGTCTTGTTCATCAAGGATGTTGTGTCGGGAAGGGGATGTTGTCGCTTAACTTGTAGGCGTGTCTTGTTTTCGTTGGGCGGGTAGTCGTTCCTTCTTGTTGTTCTATGCAAGTTTCGCCCAGTTTCCCTTGTGCCTGTGCGTGGTGTCATAGTGGCCTGTTTCCTGGACTGCATGCTTGCATTCATCATCAATGGCATGGTTAAACTGTTGTTTTCATCGCCTTCTTGCCAAAAAAAAAACAATTTTTTTTTTTGCACTTCTGCTTCGCTTGTAGTTGTAATGTTGGGGTCGTTACACTATGAGTGCAACAAATAGTATGAATAAAGAGATACTTGCATCTTAGGTTACATGATGATCCTTACTTTTACTTATGTCTATGTTATTGATGGGACATAATAAGGAGATCTCATATCACTAATTAGGGAAGTGATTGTACATGATTACCATAACTAAATTGTGTCATTAATATGGAGCTTAGTTGTTGTTAGTAGTGTGATTCAATGTTGTGATAGTTTATGGAAACATAGTAGTATCATTCATCTTTGAGAAACTTGTATTAGAATCTGATGAAGCAGATCTATTTGTTATATGTATGCGATATTCAACATATTCGGCATGCTCTTTATCTGTGTTAGTAGTTATGTACCTATGATCCTATAACTATCCTGTATTAATAATAGTTGACAGAGTCATATATTATGGAATAACAATAACTATTGATCTCTTAGAGGTTGTGATTTGGTACCCTATCATATTGAACACTATGTCTATATAAGCTACCAGATTACATGAACAAATTCGATTCCTGGTATGATTACCATTCATTACAGTGCTTCTGTATTCACAATACAAGTAAAATTGAACACCATGTGATTACATATTCAACTTATATAAAAGCTATAGTATAAGGAAAGATAGAAGTCCAAGCATAGATATGGAAACATAAGCAATAAAGTAATTATCCTAATCAATGATATTGGTCTAATTCAACATATGGGGTTGATAGTAACGCACATATCCTGTAATTAACTAGTATCTGTTACTTATACCACAACGTTATGAATATTGTATGGAAATCATAGTGCTTAATACATGTATCACTGTTCTTATCTTATGAAATGAACCCTTAGCTAATATGATAGAATGAGATATATATGTAACCATGTTGACGTTGATCGAGTAAGAGCTATGTTGGAACTAGTATCACATGCTTGTTTCTCAGGCACAATGTTTACCATCGATTTGTATGGTTCATTACTAGTATATTTGTAATCAAGTGTATTTGAGCATGATGATTGTAACTAATTACTCTGATTGGTATGATATGTTGAAATAAATGGAAATCATTGATATTCGTTTACCTGTGTTTGATTACGTTGATACTTATACTCGATACAATATTCTTATTCCAATAGAGCTAGTAGAGGGCGCTTGATAAATTTTTTCCCCTACTCCCTCGGCTAGAAGAGGATCCGTAATTATTGAATGTAAGTTGATAGTTAATATTAAACCATAAACCCCTCTTCCTTTACAAATGATTACAAGGCCTAATCATGTTCCACTAAAAACCTCTATGACCCATGCATGGTGTAGTTTTTACAATGAGGCACATGATCCTAAGATATGTGAATCATTCCTGATTACCAAAGAGTGAGAAATTGGTAAGAATGTTTTTTTACCATAGCTGCCATAGAAGATGTTGAACAAACTTATGATGTTTTTGTTGCTATAACTAGGATCCAATTTGTCCAAAAACAATGAGCCTAAGAGTGTGAAAAATGATAGATTTGACAATACATATTTTGGTAAAACTATGGAAAACATTCAATCTACTCAATTTATGCTTATTTCGATTACATAACAACAATTTGTACTTGTTGTGCCACCCCAAAGGTTTTTTTGTTTTACCTCATAATTATTCTCCTGATAGTATTGCAAATTATTTGGCTTCCCTTAAATCCAACATCATCTTTCAAGATGTCCCCTATGCCCATGAATAATATAATTTTTTTGAGTAAAGCATTTATTGCCCTAATTGTTAAATATAAGCACAATATGGTAGTAGAACCTCCTTTTTCCAGTACCATTGTATATTTAGAAGATAGAATGTAGGAATATGAGGAGACATGATTATAAGCATTATACCCAAACCTAAATACACCCCTTTCTATGTTTCAATGAAGATAATGGGTAATATTGTTCATTCTTGTCTAGTTGATGGTGGCTCACACCTAAATTTAATGTCTAATATAACTATGAAAAAATTCTATCTTTCTTATATAGATGAAGCTAGTGCCATTATGTCCTCATGTGCCTAATAATGACAAGTCTTGGTATATTTGTTTATCACGATGATGACATCTATTGTTTTTTTGGCAGATCAAGGGAATTATTTTCCAATTTTTCTCTATACAATCAACCTCAAGAATAATATTTACGCCATAGTTCTTAACCCTATGGAAAATATGTTTTCTAATAACAATTCATCTAAGACCTTAAGTAGGGGAAATGAGTATTATAAACCCAAATTTGGAGAGAATATATGTAATACCTTTGCCTGCAACTGGTAGTCGATATCTTTGCTTCGATATTTAGGTAGTGTAGGTGGGTGTGGAATCCTGTCATGAGTAGGTGATAGATCCAAATGATGCAAGAAAGAGGTGGTCTTACTAGGCAGTGTAAGGTGTGCCTAAGTGTTGAACAACATGGAAACAGATTTTGGTAAGTGTAGAGATGAAAACATGACAAACAAATAAGAGTTTCCATGAGGTGACCTCTTACATAGGTTACATAAGACATCTTGGACAATTGATGCATTTTGGGGAGAATGAAAAGCCAAGTGGGTTGGACGTTCCTTGGTTAATGAGGTGCAATATTCTAGGAAGAGTGCTTTGGGAAATAGTGCCACATTTTGGGATTTCAACACAACTCACAAAGCAATAAGGCATTTACAGTGGAAAAAACATTGATGACAAGGAATTATCTAGAATTCTTCGAGAATCATTCAAGGAGTTGGTTGTAACTTCCTAATAGTTAAGTGTGTAATGTGAGGGCCACATGTCTACTTTTCCTTGGAGGTGGTGGTAAGACAACCCATGTTAGGGAAAATGGTTTGTACACCTCTCTGATTTAAAGCGGAGGCTATGAAACTCTAAGTCACTCAATATGATTCATTCAGTAAGTTGGACAAATGAGTTATTTACTTGGAATATAGAGTAAATAATATTGGGGTTTTCTAATCTTGAATATTGCATCTTGAGGGGTAGACCTTGGAGAGTCGAGACTAGGGAAGAATTGGAAAGTGATTAGGGCATGCTAGGACTATTTTGAGAGTGTTATTGAAGAAAAATATGTATAGGAGGTAGACCTATGGGTTATTCAAATATTTGTTGCTACAAGTAGGGTGGAACTAATGCATAAGAACCTTATTTGATTTGTAATTATACAAAAGCAGTCATAGAAAATGGCCAAAATCCTATGTGTACTCTTGTTGTTGTAACATTCTTCATTAATAAATTTTAGGCACCCACCTTGAGTGTCTCCCTAACAATGAAATGTTGTGGTTCCTTTATGTGGGATATTATCGTTCCTTGAAATGTTTACTTTGCTAAGGTAGTGTTGCACACCTTAAAGTGATTAAAGTGAAAAATTAGGTGGAAATATATATGGTCATGAAAGTTGGTATTAGAGAACAAATTTTCTAAAGGAAAGTTGGAATGTCAAATTGTTGATTGCTTCACAATATGTGCATGTTTTTTGAACGTTCTTCTCCTCCAAGGTATCACACTGGTGACAAATAGTTCCAATGACAAAGCATGAAATATACCTCAAAAGATTATTTTTTACCAGAGGAAAAAAACATGGATTGCATGAAACCAGTTAATGGATCTTAAGCATACAAGCAAGGTCCATGAGTGCATCAAGATTTTTTTTGGCCTTATGTTGAAAATCAAGGACGTGGATGATGAATATATGTTGTCTCATTTTATGAAGGGGCTACAACCTTGGGTAAAAAATGCGTTGTGACACTAGAACATGCATAATCTTTACTTGGCCATCACTGTAGTAGGTAAGTTACTCTACTTCAAGAATGTAGGAAGAAGTCCAGAATTAGATGAAGGCAACTTAGGAGAGAAGCAACATGGAAAGAAAAAGAATAAAGGAAAAGGAAAGACAAATCCATCTAAGAAATCTAACAACAGTAAAAATAGGCAACCATATGCACCTAAGGACAAAAATGGAGGTAGGACCATTGTTTATTGGATCTATTAAAATGACCACTATGCTAAGAATTACCCATTAGAGAAAAAAACTGAATGTTGTGGAGCAAGTTGATCGACCTTCATTTGGTGTATTGATAGTATTAAGTGATATTGGTATAACTTGGAGAAAATAGGTCAGACAAGAGTTTACTATCTTATATATGGTTTCATGTTGTACAAAGGTGTTGTAAATGATGACGCATGCTACCCCTCCTCAACCCGCAGGTCGGAAGGTCCACGTCAATAGGATCTTTCTCCTTCCTCTAGCCCGAAGAACTCTAAAATGGTTCTTCTATTTTCCCTTCGGAAAATCTGCACCCACAACAAATTCTCGTGGGATCCCCTATTTGTACTTAGGAGATCGGACTTTGCGATATCGTGAATCCTGTGGTCGAGCGCCTGCTCACTGTGACCCCGAATCCCGAGATTCTGAAATTTCGATATCACTCCGACTTGTCGACTTTCGCGAGTTGCGATAACATACAACTCTACTTACGAACCCCGAAACCCCGAAACCCTGAGGTGTCAGACTCCAACACGCTTCTCGACGCTGGCCCCACAACTAAATTTATCCCTGGTTCGGGACTTTGACTTACGAAACTCCAAAGTGGTCGACGCAGTTGACTTCTACGTCGATAGTGTGCCACCTGTCCACCCCGCTGGCTCCTGTGGTCCCACACAATCCTATCGATCCTTCGTGGCTTCACGCTTCACGATTTGATGAACTTTGATGCCAAATTTTGACCCTTCCACTCATGAAATCTCGATAGGCGATTTCACGAGTGATCTAACAACCCCAACCGACTTGGATCGATGGCTATGCCTCTCCTGAGCTTGCACATTTTGGAATACTCGCGGTAACTCCCTTGCTCCTCCGTGAGATATAACGACTCACAAGACTTCGCATATTTTCCACAAAGAATTTCGACCGTCCATTCTTTCCTTGAGAACTCGTCCTCCTGCGGTTCAATGTTGCTACACCTTCCTTCATATTTTTAAGGTACTTGGACGCTTTTCTTCCTTCAACTCCTTCGAAGGTCCAATTCCTTCGGAGCTTTCCCACGACTTCGAGTCTTTCATAACCTCTTGCACGCACTCCTTGCGGCATACTTTCAAACACTTCCAAGTGTTGAAATCCTTCGACTCTGCGCGCACCTGCAACAACAGTCTCTCAATGCTTCACCCATATTCACAACTCTGAGACTTTTACTTGGCCTGCGCACTCCTTGCATGGCTCCTATGCCTAACTACACTTCTGCGGAAATAAGAACAAAATCTATCTCTCCTGAGCTTTCAGAGACAAACCCCTAAACCTTTTGTCAACGCACTCCTTGCAGACACTTCAACTACACTCCTTGCAGGAATTCTTACTCAGATAGAGAAACAATTGAAACTCATTTCATTACCCTTTCCTCTCAGATTTCAAATATTTAACAAGAAATCATTCATACATAGCATAAAAGAAATTTCATGACAGAAAGGGCAAAACAATTGTGAGCATAACATTCAAAGATGCATACACAGAGAATATATGAACACCATGAGCCTGAATCACAACTTTCTTTGTATTAATTCAGAAATTCCGTGCATGGAGTCTGCTACACAGCTCTCTGCTTCTCTTCTATGCTCTTCTTTAATAATGTTACAATACACACTGAGGGTGTCTATATCCCGTTTCCCTCTTGCGCTCTAAAAATGTCAAATCTACACATTCAATTCTACCTACTTACATTAACTACTTTAAATGCCTTCTACCTACTAAGGATGAGAGAAATTCGCTCAAGGTCCGTTTACATTATACAAAGGCACTCCTTCTTAATTATCTTATTTAAGATGGCGCATCAATTTAAAGGTAATTTCAAAATTTGCGTTGGCGCTGGTCCATCTGTCTTTTGCTTCCGCACTGGCTCGCTTGAGATGCTCCTGCATCATACTCCCTGGCTTGAAAAATTTCATGGGCTCCTGTCCATGAGCTCACGCACGGTCTGTCCATGCTTCTGGATCTTTGCTTCGGTCTCCCAACTGGCATCTTCAACTGGATGGCCCTTCCACTTGACCAAGTATTCAAAGTATTCTCTTCGTTTGGTCTTCTTGCTCACTCTTTTATCCAGTATGCGCTCGATTTGTGGCTTATCTGCAACTGGCATCTGCTTTGTCCACTGGATCACTGGCTACTCATTTTCTATTCCTGCTTCCTTAGCTTTATATGGGTACAAATCTGAGATATTGAATATCGAAGAAATTCCGATCCCATCGGGTAATTCAATCTCATAAGCATTCGTCCCAAATCTCTTCAAGACCTTACATGGTCCGATTTTCTTCATCTTCAACTTATTATATGTTCCCCTCCGGAACCTTTCCTTTCTCAAATGTGCTAGAATCAAATCACCAACCTCAAACTGAGGTTGTCTCCTGTGCTGATCTGCTCTGCACTTATACTCCTGGCTTGAATTGCACAATCGCTCCTTCACCTGGCTGTGAAGTTCCTTCATCGCCTCTACAAAATCTTCTGCACTAGCGCTCCTAGTCACAGTTTGTTCTGAATCTCTCAGTTCAGAAATTCCTCTCAGTTGCATGCCATAGACAATCTGAAATGGACTCTGCCCTATGCTCCTATTAACTGAGTCATTATAAGCAAATTCTTCCTGTGGTAATACGTTGTCCCACTGGCTGTGGTGTTCTATCAACAAGCTTCTTAGCAAGTCTCCTAAACTTCTGTTCACCACTTCCGTCTGTCCATCCTTCTGAGGATGATGAGCTGAACTAAAAGACAAGTTAGTTCCCAGCTTCTTCCATAAGGTCCTCCAAAAGTTTCTTATAAACTTAGTGTCTCGATCTGAAACTATACTCCTTGGTAAGCCATGAAGTCGAATGACTTCTTTGAAAAACAGATTCGCAATGTGAGTTGCGTCACTGGTTTTCTGACATGGAATGAAGTGTGCCATCTTGGAAAATCTATCCACCACCAAAAATATTGAATCAAATCCTCTTTTCATTCTTGGCAACCCCAATATGAAATCCATGCTAATTACATCCCACGGCCTTTAAGGTATGGGAAATGGTTGATAAAACCCTACATTCTGTTTTCTTCCCTTTGAATGCTGGCAAATTCTGCATCTGTCCACGAATCTCTTGACATATGCTTGCATTCCCAGCCAAAAATATGACTCATTTAGCTTTGCAAATGTCTTGTCGTGACCAAAGTGTCCTGCTAGTCCTCCACTGTGTTTCTCCTTCAACAAATTCTCCCTCATGGAGCATTTCAGAATACACAGTTGATTACCTTTAAACAATAATCCTTCCTGAATCATGTATTCTGCCCATTGGCTTCTATTCCTGAGAATTGGATTCTCATCTATTTCGTACACATCCTTAAAATCTGGATCATCTGCGTACATGTTCCTGAGATCATCAAAACCCAACGTTTTGAATCTGAACTCCTGCAACAACAAACATTTCCTGCTCAAAGCATCAACAACTTTGTTAGCAGTACCAGAAATATGTTTAATCACAAAAGTGAAATTCTACATGTACTCAACCCATTTGACATGTCTCTGATTCAACTTTTCCTGTTGAGTCACAAACTGCAGTGCATGATTGTCACTGTATAAGATAAACTCCTTCGGGATCAAGTAGTGTCTCCATTTCTTCAATGCCTGGATGATAGAATAGAACTCCTTATCATAAGTGGAGTACTTCAATTTCACCTCATTCAACTTCTCACTGGAGTATGCTATTGGCCTGTCATCCTGACTCAAGACTTCTCCTATCGCAAACCCACTTGCATCATATTTCACTTGAAATGTCTTTCAGAAATTTGACAACACCAAAACTGGTTGTTCCGTAATCTTCCTCTTCAGCAGATTAAAACTCTTCTCAGCTTCTTCAGTCCAATGAAAATACTTGTGTCTTTTATTCACTGTATCCATCATTGCTGTGCTAATTCCACTGAAATTCCTAATGAAATTTTGATAGAAACTATCCAATCCGTGAAAACTTATCACCTCGAATATACTCTTCGATGATGGCCAATTCTTGATTACCTCCACCTTATCTGGGTCCATCCTCAACTCATTTGCTGAAACAACAAATCCCAAGTAAATGAGCTCTGTCTTCATGAATGAGGATTTCTTCATGTTTATCAACAACTTCTCCTGTTGTAACCTCTGCATACTATAGCCAAATGCTTCAGATGCTCTGCCACTGTTTTACTAAAAACTAGTATGTCATCTAAATACACAATGACAAATTTCCCGATGAACTCCCTCAGGACTTCGTTCATCAACCTCATGAAGGTACTTGGTGCATTTGTTATGCCAAACAACATAACAAGCCATTCATACAATCCTTCATTGGTTTTGAATGCTGTCTTCCACTCATCCCCTTCTCTCATGCGGGTTTGATGATAACCGCTTTTCAAATCAATCTTTGAAAAATACTTTGCTCCACTCAAGCCATCCATCAGATCATCCATCCTTGGCAATGAAAATTTGTACCTGATGGTTATCTTGTTGATCACCCTTGAATCAGTACACATCCTCCAGCCTTCGTCTTTCTTCGGACTGAGTACTGTTGGAACAACACACAGACTCAAGCTTTCTATGACCAATCCTTTGTCCAACAAATCCTGGACTTGTCTTTTGACCTCTTCATTTTCCTGCGACATCAATCTGTACGCGGCTTTGTTTGGTAAACTAGCTCCTGGTATGAGATCAATATGATTACTCACACTTCTGATCGGTGGCAATGAACGAGGTAATTCGTCCACTACGATGTCAGCGAACTCCTCCAGCAGTTCTTGAACCTCTTCTGGTAAATCATCTACTCTTGTGCTGGTCAAAACAATCCTCGGTTTCCTGACCACAATGAACTGTGGATCCTCCTTCTTCTTAACCTCGGTAAGAAGTTCCTTCCCACTCATGAGAAGTACTGTGTTGCTTACTTCCGGTTTTACCTCCTTATCCTTAATTGGAAGCAACATGTGTGTCCTCCCATTCTTCTCTAGGGTGTATGTGTTCATTCTCCCATCATGAATCACATTTCTGTCATATTGCCATGGTCTACCCAGCAATAGATGACAAACATCCATAGGAATGACATCACATAGTATCATATCATTATATCCCCCTATCTTAAATTCAACTAAACATTGTTTAGTGATAGTTACCTGGTGTCCTTTTTGTAGCCATGAAATTATGTATGGGCTTGGATGATCAATCGTCTCCAGCTCCAGCTTTTCTACCATCTCTGTAGAAATGATATTATCTGTGCTACCACTGTCCACAATGACCTTGCATACCCTATCCTTGGTCTTGAAAGCAGTCCGAAAAAGTCTGGTTCTTTGGACTGAACTCTCCACCTCCTTCTCTGGTGTCAAAAGAGCTTTTCACATCATCAACGATCTTTCGCCTTCATCATCTTCTGCCTCAACATCTCGCCTCTGTGCTTCGACGATGTGAGTTTCTCCACTCTCTCTCTTTTTATCTGGACACTCGTAAGACTTGTGCCCGTTCTTTCCACATGTGAAGAATGTAATTACTCCACCTCTTCCTCTTCCTCTACCTCTAGTACGAGGAAAAGTGTTATTGTCAACATAATCTCCTCTCTGTTCAGTATGTTGTCCTCTCTGTTCAACATATTTCCCTTGCTGTGAGGTTCCACCTCTCTCAGTTTGAGTCTGAGGTTTCTTCCAGTCCTCCTTGGGCTTCTGATATTTATCCTGGGCAATTGATTTGCCTCTGGGATGAATTTTGCCTCGGCCTCTTTGACCCTGCTTTCGGCTCAACTTTTCCTCAGCCTTTAGAGCCATCTGATAAGCATATTCCACCATTCGGATGATTACCATGCTCATCTCATCCTGAATATCATATCTTAGGCCATTCAGGTATCTGGCAACTTTTTCATCATCGCTTTCCCGATGACCTGCCCTGATGTTCAACTTGTAGAATTCTTCAGTGTATTCTTTCACTGTCATCATCTTTTGTCTTAGGTTTTGCATCCTCCTGAACATAGTGATCTGGTAATCTCTCTGGATGAATTTTGCCTTCATCTTCGCGATCATTCTATCCCAGCTCTTGATCTTCTGCTTGCCTTTGCAACATCTGTCAACTTGTAGTTCATCCCACCACAATGATGCATGCCCTTTCAATCTTGTGACAACATGTCTAACTTTCTTGTCTTCCTCGACATCTTCGTAGTCAAAATAAGTGTCCAGAGCTCTAATCTAGTCTAGAAGCTCCTCTACATCCAAGTTTCCCTCATAAACTGGAATGCCCATTTTCGCTCTTGCACCCATTCTTGCAATAGCCTTGATCAGACGTTCTTTTGCTGCATCTTCGGCTGCAACTTCTTCTTCTTCATGTTCAACCTCAATTTTACTTTCAGAATCACTAAGATCCCCATCATTGACTGTGCATCTTTGTGCTATCTCCATGTCTTCGAGTTTGGCTCATAGATCACGCATCTCTTTTTCCATGGCTGGATCAATCATCTGCCTACCTCTTCTTCTCGACATTTCCCTATCCTCTGGTGGATCGAGTGTTTTCCTGTCCCTTCTCCTTGGCGGCATGGTGATTTCTCTTTTTCTCTGCTATAGAAAGAAAAGAACCTTTATGTGCTCTGATACCAAGAATGATGACGCACGCTACCCCTCCTCAACCCATAGGTTGGAAGGTCCACGTCAACAGGATCTTTCTCCTTCCTCTGACCTGAAGAACTCTAAAATGGTTCTTCTATTTTCCCTTCGAAAAATATGCACCCACAACAAATTCTCATGGGATCCCCTCTTTGTACTTAGGAGATCGGAATTCGCGATATCATGAATCCTATGGTCGAGCACCTACTCACTGTGACCCTGAATCCCGAGCTTCCAAAATTCTAATATCACTCCGACTTGTCAGCTTTTGCGCGTTCACGAGTTGTGATAAAATAAAACTGTACTTACGAACCCTAAAACCCTGAAACCCTGAGGTGTCAGACTCCGACACGCTTCTCGGCGCTGGCCCCACAACTAACTTTCTCGTCGGTTCGAGACTTCAACTTACGAAACTCCAAAGTGGTCGATGCAGTTGAATTCTATGTCGATAGTGTGCCACCTGTCCACACCGATGGCTCCTGTGGTCCCACACAATCCTATCAATCCTTCATGGCTTCACGCTTCATGATTTCGTGAACTTTGATGCCAAATTTTGACCCTTCCACTCATGAAATCCCGATAGGCGATTTCAAGAGTGATCTAACAACCCCAACCGACTTGGATTGATGGCTCTGCCTCTCCTGAGCTTGCACCTTTTGGAATACTCACGATAACTCCCTTGATCCTCCGTGAGATCTAACGACTCACAAGACTTCGCAGATTTTCCACAGAGAATTTCGACCGTCCGTTCTTTCTTTGAGAACTTGTCCTCCTGCGGTCCGATGTTTCTACGCCTTCCTTCAAATTTTTAAGGTACTTGGACGCTTTTCTTCCTTCGACTCCTTCGAAGGTCTAATTCCTTCGAAGCTTTCCCACGACTTTGAGTCTTTCAGAACCTCTTGCATGCACTCCTTGCGACAGACTTTCAAACACTTCCAAGTGTTGAAATCCTTCGACTCTGCGCGCACCTGCAGCAACAGTCTCTCAATGCTTCACCCAAATTCGCAACTCTGAGACTTTTACCCGGCCTGCGCACTCCTTGCATGGCTCCTATGCCTAACTACACTTCTACAGAAATGAGAACAAAAACTATCTCTTCTGAGCTTTCAGAGACAAACCCCTGAACCTTTTGTCAACGCACTCCTTGCAGACACTTCAACTACACTCCTTGCAGGAATTCTTGCTCAGATAGAGAAACAATTGAAACTCATTTCATTACCCTTTCCTCTCAGATTTCAAATATTTAACAAGAAATCATTCATACATAGCATAAAAGAAATTTCATGACAGAAAGGGCAAAACAATTGTGAGCATAACTTCAAAGATGCATACACAGAGAATATATGAACACCATGAGGCTGAATCACAACTTTCTTTGCATTAATTCAGAACTTCTGTACATGGAGTCTGCTACATAGCTCTCTGCTTCTCTTCTATGCTCTTCTTCAATAATGTTACAATACACACTGAGGGTGTCTATATCCCGTTTCCCTCTTGCGCTCTAAAACTGTCAAATCTACACATTCAATTCTACCTACTTACATTAACTACTTTAAATGCCTTCTACCTACTAAGGAAGAGAGCAATTCGCTCAAGGTCCATTTACATTATACAAAGATGCTCCTTCTTAATTATCTTATTTAAGATGACGCATCAATTTCAAGGTAATTTCAAAATTTGCACTGACGCTGGTCCAACTGTCTTTTGCTTCCACGCTGGCTCACTTGAGATGCTCCTGCATCAATAGACAATAACCAAGATAATAGAACTAGTTCTTCCATGTCATCTAAAAAAGGCTTGGTGAATAAACCAAACATGACATAAATAAACTTATTGATGTAATGAACATCCTGAGAATGTAACTAACAATGTAACTATCTAATGATGCAAGATAAGTAAATGATTTGTACCTTGTCGGAGATGTGTTGTGGATTGTGGAGGTGACCGCCCTTCAAACCTACATTTTTCAAAGACAATAATAGGTTAAATTAGTGAATAATAACTAAAAATTGATGATGTTGCATTTGGAAAAGAGAATTAAACATTATATGACTAAATAATAATTAAACATATATGATGCTCTAGAAATACTACAGGGGATACCTCATGAATGAGCTCCTCTTGGTTTCAAGAACAATTTCTTCTCTACTAAACAAGACCAACCACGTGAAGGTGGAAGCTCGTTTGGCCCCTCCCCTCCTCACATCACTCTCAATTCCCCATACTCAATCATGCATAATAAGTAGCAAAACAAGAATTAAAGGTAAATGAAAGAAAGAAGGTACACACATACAAAACATATAAGGTCCATGCACAACTAGCAAAAGAAAAAAATGTACAGTCAATAATTTATATTAATAAAATTTGCATAATGATATGTATAATATGAATAAAGTATTTGATACTTACAATTCGACCTTTTAATGTCAAGTAACCACCTTGGTGAAGTTTGTGCTGCCCATGTTATTCTAGTCTTTCCTTGGTTTCTTTTGATGTGTCTGGTACATATTTGAAATATCTTATAACATACTTGAAACTTTTCGTAGGCTCCCAAACACGTAAAAAACAACTAAGGCAAGACTAGAAAAAATGAAGGTTCTTTGTCATCATCATCATGTTCTATATCCCGCCTTAAGATTTTCATCCTTTATTTTCCCTCCTTAGTAAGTGGCTTAGACCCAAACCATGTAGTTAGAAAAAGGGGAGAATTAGTACTGGACAATGACTTTTATCATGTTGGAAATGCATTGTGGATCGTGGAGGTGACCTCCCTTCAAACCTACATTTGCCAAAGACAATAATAGGTTAAATGACCGAATAATAACTAAACATCCATGAGCTTACATTTGACAAAGAGAATTAAATTTTATATGACTGAATAATATTTAAACGTGTACGATGCTCTAGAAATACTAAAGGGGAATACCTCATGAATGAGATCCTCTTGCTTTCAAGAATAATTTATTCTCTACTAAACAAGACCAACCATGTGAAGGTGAAAGCTCATTTGGCCCCTCCCCCCCCTCACATCACTCTCAATTCCACATACCCAATAATGCATATCAAGTAGCAAAACAATAATTAAAGGTAAATGAAAGAAATAAGGTACATGCATACAAAACATATAAGGTCCATTCACAACTAGAAAAACAAAAAATTGTATAGTCAATAATTTTTATTAATAAAATTTGTCTTGAAAATATGTACAATCACTTCTTTTTTATAAAACTAATGAGTGTATCATCATCACATTTGTCTCAATCCCGACCTTTAGCTATTGGGTCATATTTTGCTGCTAGAAGGTTATGGGTCATATCAAGCATTCTACTACTTCTTGTAGAAGGACATTGCCGTTGATGCACTACAGGGGCATCCACTACAATAACATAAATAGTTAAAAGGACATGGTTAGCTATTATTCATAGCAATGTTTCATTAGTACGAATATAAATACTATGTTTTTTACTTGAAGGAGTAGTGGACACCATTTGTTGGATTGTCGTCAATTCTGTGGAGTAAAAGATATGGGAGTTCTCTTCACAACATTTTTCGAATATGCTTGGCTCAGACAAGATAGGTGATATTATTACCCTAGTTTAAATCCTTATTAAAGATTCAATTAACCTATAAGTTATAAGTCTTAGAGACCAATTACTGATTTTTTATTCTTTATCAAAGTGCAATAATTTTTTTTATGACATAACAAATTTTAAACATGAAGAAAAATAATATAAATCATATATAATCAATAAAGACCAAGATGAGTTGCAAAACCATCCAAGATTTTATTCATTCATTCCGAAATCAACCAATACACTTCACATACTTCAAGAGTATGGACCAGGAGAAAGTATGGCACCCTAAGGTAATACACACATAGACCACTGATGCCTTCAAATTAGACCAAGAATAATAAGCCTACTGCCACAATTTTCCTTCTGCTATGACTCTGGCCAAGATCTCTGATCAGTACTGAAAACTAATCCAGAAACTGAGAGAAATCTACAAACTATCAAATATGTAATCAACCTGGAAGCATATCAGAAATCAATGCCTCTTGGTCCTTCTTATTGTCACCTTCGACAAACCCTGCTATCACATAAGTCTCTTAGCTTTATAAATCATAAAATGAATGAAGTAGTAATGGAATCTCACTTGGTAGTAAGATAAAACCTGATCAGAACAATGTGTTCCCCTACTTTTTTCAACTTGCTCCATTTAATATCCCAAGGTAGTTGAATCACTCAACCACTTTTAGTTAACTCATTAACTCACAATTGGTTATTTAATAGGAGAGCTATCAAGCAAATAAATAAATAATAATAATAATATGATAAGGGTACTAAATAAAACTAATAATTGGGGACCTCTAATTGACTTTAATGAATTAATAATCTATTTCATCCTTGTATCTTCCACCTTAAATGTATGACACATCACTTTCCACATCATATAATCTATGTCATTATCATGCATAAGATGGAATATTCATAGGAGGCCCCTGGTCACTCCATGTGGTAGTCATTCAATTAATCAAAATCTAACCATCATATAAATCTGTCCAAACATGAAGCATGCAATATACAAGGTTGTCCAAAATAAAACTGTCAACAATATGAAATGTCAACAATATATATGAGCTATCCCAAAAATGATATGATGTAAAACTTGAAGCTATCCAAAATAAAGTGCAAATAAGTCCATGTACACGTGCCAAAATAAACCAAATTGATCATGAAAAACCATATTTACTGTGAGAGGCTCCCCTTGTCTTGTTATGACTCCTCTCAACCCCTTCATTCTTTCCAATTGATGAATCTACCTTAGCATATTTCCCATCATTCTCCTGCATGTGGGAAGTGACTAAATGAGAAGAATCTTGTGATCATTTTGACTTGGTTGCTATTACTTTCTCTTCCTCAGGGCTGCCTTCAAGCTTAATGATTTTGGATTTATGATGGGCATGTGAAACTTTGGATTGAGGCTATAAGTTTGGGTGCAGAGGAGGCGGCGGTGGCAATGAAACAATAGGCTAAGTATAAAAAGGAGGCCGTTGGGGGTGATCAATGTTTGGCCAACCTTGTGAATATCTTGTTAGCCATCTCATTTTTGCATAACTAAAGGAGAAAAATTATGATTTGGGACTGATATGCTATTGGCGCAGACCAATTTTGGGAGAAAACCAAGGAATTTTTCAATATTTCAAGACAGTGCTAAAAAATAGGGGATCACATCAAAAATAGAGGAAAAGCAACACCAAAAACAGAGGAAAAACAACGCCAAGAAAAGCAGTTACAAAGTGGAAAAAATGCTACGGAGCAGTTGGAAAGTGGGCAAGTGTCGACTTGGAGAATGGTTGGATTGAGGAACAACTGAGATTAAGCCAAGGAGAAAGTGGAAAAACCTAGTCCGTTTAGGGTTAGGGTTTTTGTAAGGGATTTGTCCCAGTTTTGTATAAGCATAATGCATTAGGACCATGAGAGGGGGGGTGTGTATTTTTGAGGTTGCAGTAGGTCCTTTAGTTGAGTAAAGGTCTTGTTGAGAGACTTGTACGATCTGTGGAGATCAGGTGTAACGAAGGAAGAGATGTATAGTACGCAACACTAGATTTTGCAAGAATATGAATAAAGAGCCAAAGCAACAAATATTTATGGATGTAGCCCTAGGGGGGGTGAACCTCAATATATCTATGTAATATGTATGGACAGTTGCATTGCTTACTATTGTGTTTGAGTTAACAAGCTTTATGACGAATATGTTAATTCATAAATGTTATATTACCACACACTAAGGAAAGAACTGTAGAATAACACTAAATGAATGAATGCCATAGCTAGTGTTTAGATCTAAATCTTATGATACAATAGATGACTACCTATCATGGAATACTTTCTGCTATAATAATTAATGAATTCTATTGATCATATACTGTGTCACAGGTAAGAGTTAGAGTTAGCATAATATACGGGTATTCGAGGGTTAGCAGTTGAGTGGATCGAATGCCTCTGAGAGAGAAACACATTCCATCCCAGGGTTGTAGACATCTAAGTCCTGCGACCACCCATTGAAGTCATCTCAAGTGAGACTGCGTAGTGCACTTTGTGCACTATGTTGCCTTCTAGTATCCAAGAGAGCCAATGGCAGAAGGGAAGTTGGTAATCCTGTAGTTAGAACCTAGGTCAGCCCATAAGTAACCAACAATGGTTCCATTGCCGGTTGGAACTCAGAAGATTATATCACGAGGGATGTATCATGTAGTATAGTGCGAGGGTTTAAGAAAGGGGATTTTTTTAGGTTGGAACCCCACAAAAGTGGATATTGAAATATGGTTGACAGTTCAAGAACTAGAGTTTCCCCATAAAGATAATAGAAGCCCTAGATTTAAGCCAAGACAATACTTGGAGAGATACATATTCAATGAAATACACGAGAGTTTCTTTAGTGAGTTTCCTATGCTATTGCAGGAATGGATAACACGGTTGAAAGATACCCATCTGATGAATAGAGTTAGATCAGTGGAGTGGACAAAAGAAAGTATCACACGGTTGAAAAGGGTAAATAATAAATTCACGCGTGCAATATATTTCTAGCTAGACAACATTGTAGTGGGGTATGTCACTGAGTTTGTAGTAGACACATCAAAGTCTTATAGTGTAGAAGAGTAGGAGTTTCTTAAGGGCCCAAGGGGAAAGTACATCATATCGTTGTACACTTTGATCAATATATTATTGCATGATAAAGGAGTATTAACCATGGAATCATACAACTAAACTACCCTGCATGCATGGGGGAATTAGGGGAAACACTGAGGAAGGTATGAGATGGAGGGGGAAATATATAGAGAAGAGCGCAATAAAGAGAAATATCCCATTATGATGGATCAAGAGGAGATCCAGGAAATTATGCAGAAGGCATGAAAGACACACAATGGAAGGCCCTACTAGTATAATCTCAATAGGAAGAAAAGAGAAGTAGCCGAGAGGGAAGGCTTGGAAAGTAATGAGAAAGAGGTAGAGGATCTTCGTGCTGTGGAGCACATTGAATAAATATTGCGTGCCACATACGAAAGAACTACTAGAAGAGTGATATCTCATGAGGAAGCATATACCCCTGTCCAGATCCAAATTAATGTATAACCTACAACCCCATGTATGACTAACACATCAAAAAAGAAAGATTTGTTTAGAGAACAAGTGACTGATGGCCAAAAGAATCTAGGAGATCAAAATAGAAATGAGAGTACAAGTGGAAGTACCAGTAGCAGTGTAGGTAGTGGTACAAGTGGAAGTACTAGTAGCCACAAAAACGAGAGTTCAATTCTGAACAACAATACACAGATAGTAGTACCACATGGAGCAAGTACACCACAATCAACAATGGAAGATGTAGATCCAATGATACAATTTCCAAAGTTTCATGGGGATGGATTAGAAGACCCAGATAAGCACCCATTCATGTGTGAGCGAATATGGGAAGAAAAAATAGTCACTATTGAGGCAACCAAAGTAGCGCAATTAGCAATAATGTTCAGAAACCACACGCTGGATTGGTATATGAGTCTAGCAATAAACAATCCATAGGGTGCACCGAGAAAAATAACAGATATCAAGTAGATACTGATCATGAAGTTTCATAGGCCAAAATTAGAGGATCAGTTTATGAATGAGGTGATTGAGGTTAGAAAAAAACCATGAGAGTCCATATGGGACACCGATAAGAAGTTTGAGACATTGAAAGGTAAATCGAGTCTGAAGTATCCCATTTATGACATGCAACACATACAACTGTTTATAATTTCTCTGTTACCACACTTCAATTATCCATTGAGACAACCAAAAATTTCAAACCCAAGCAAAGGTACTGCAAGCAACGATGCAATTAGAAGAAAATCAATATAAGCAGATAGATCCAGCTATAGAGGAGTTGAAGTAAGACTTGAAGAACTTAACAATGCAATTAAACTAGAATAAAAGTAGGGAAAAAAAGAAAACATTGTGGTGTACCTTGTGCATATAAAAGGGGCATCACTTGGGAGTAGGAATTCCAAATCCATTTCCTATAGGAGGGCCTTGGTGTGAAATATGAAAGACACATGGGCATGATTGATATCACTGCCCTATGATGCAGAAGTACAAGACATAACTGAAGAGTACTTTCCGTAAATTTTGTAAGTCAGTAAGACACGAAGACAAAAAATGTAGAACTTTGGAGTTAATTAAGGAAAGCACCTCATAGGCATACATGATGTAGGCTGAGTTGATGGTAGGAAAAACTATGCCACAGTTTGGCAATACACAACAATTTCAAGGAATGCCACAGTTTCAACAACCCCCGCAGTATAATCAGGCACCACAATATCATCAACAAAACATGGATCCATAGGGGAACATAGGAGGATTCATAGGTAGAGGAAGAGGAGGAATGGGTAGAGGCAGAAGGCCTATTATCTTTAATAATTGTCAACAACAAGGACACTATGTCAAAGATTGTCCTCAAACAACAACAACATATATGTATTATCGAGCAACAAATTACATGAGAAAAGAGTGCTTGAAGTTGATGACAAAGATCCATGAGAAGCATAATATAAACAACCAGAATGTTCAGTGGATTGCTGTAGAAATAAGGGATCTTGGGAGGAACATTAATATAGTGACTAGAGGAGGAGTGAAGACAGGAGCAGATGCGCATGATCAAAATAAGGAATATCAATGCTGGATTCAAAAGAACACTCAACCACAACAACAGTTTGATGAAAATAAGGAGAAGGAAACTTTCAAGGAAGAAAATAAGGAGTTACTGAAAGAGAATGAAGCCTCTACATCAAACACTGTGTCGAGGAATGGCTCCCAAGGAATTTAATGTCACACAGAAAAAGAAGTTGGTAGTGCATGCTGCAGACTATCAGTTGATTGTAGGTCATTTATACAAGTTAGGTGCATATGGAATTATAAGAAGAGGTGTGATGGAGCATGAATAATACATGGTGTTAATAGAAGCACATGAAGGCATAGATGGAGAGAACTATACAGGAAATACTACAACACAAAAGGTGTTGCGGGTAGAATTATGGTGGCCTACAGTGCAGAAAGACGCAAAGGAATACTGTCGGACCTGTGATGTCTATCATAGGGTGGGGAAACCATTCAGAAGGGATGCCATGCCACTTATGACCCAAGTAACCTTACAAGTGTTTGATAAATGGGCTGTAAGGAGATCAGGAGCCAAATACATAATCACTGCGACATAATACTTAACTAGGTGGGCAACGCAGAAAAAACAATGTTGAAGACACTATGCCTGGAAAATAGTTGACAAACATAAAAAGTGGAGCACGTAGGAAAAAGTGGAAAAGTGCCAACTGTCAATGCGAAACAACTGTGAATACACCATCCCGCTATAAAGTTGGAAAAAGGGGGGAAAGGTAGTTAATTGTGTTTTTTCTAAGGAGAAGAGTGAAGAACAAACCCTCATCGCGAAAGAGTGAGAATTCATGTTAACCATTGGATATTTATAGTTCAACAGTCCAGATTTTAGTAGGATGTCTCCACCAAGAGTTGGAGCACAAAGCAGGGTCGATCGAAACACAAGAAACAACGCTTGGGAGATGCAAATAGGGACAAAGGACATGCCAACAATTGTGGATGTCGATGAAATCCATACGCCAAAGTATGAGACACATAACACATAAGTCGAGGAAGAATGAAACCCATCATAGGAGTTCAGGCAGCCGGAGGAAAACACAAAAAGGAAATAATCCGAAGCGTCTAGGGGAAAAGGGCCACAAAAGGAAGAACATACCGCAGGTTCAGTACAGTAGATCCTAAACCTGGAATAAGAACATGAAATAGAGCATGAGTATGTACCAAAGGTTGGGGCATCCTCCCCACAAGGGAAGAATAAAAAGCAAGATGAAAGCAGTGTGTAAGGCGTATGATGCGTAAGCACATTAGGAAATAGTTATGCCACAGACCCCAGAGGGAGTAAATGCCGATGAAGAAATGGTGGGAGGAGTAAAGACCATGAAATACTCAGATCATGACATCGGAGATGCCATCAAATTCCCATATTTGGCGCAAAAAAATTACATGGAATACAAAGGAGAGGGCCCATCAAGTGAAACATTGTTGGAGCCTGCGTAATGGATCCTGGGACTCTACAACACATGGACAATGAATTTGTTAGATATACCACACTTTGGGCGTGGTAAAAACATCAATGGATGTGTGAAACACCTCCTTGCAAGGGTGCATGGAGGAATTTTGTGGATGGATAGGCTAGTTCCTATCAATGTGGAATTGATCACAACTATCACTGGGATACCCACAGATGGGGAGAAGCCAGAGCAATACTTAGAAGATAAGACAAAGGAGAAGGCCATGTCCAACGAAATCAAGGAAAAATATGGCATGGAGAGAGGAAATAGGGGAATCGAGATTAGTGACATCAATGATCCCATGACATGATTTTCCACAAGGCTGCAAACTGATGTGCAAGTGTAGGAAGGAAGAAGTGACAACATGAATGGTAGTAGTTGTGAAGCAATGCGCGAAGGGGAGCTTGATGAATTGGACCCACTACTTTCTCAATTCATTCCTAGAGGATTGTAAGTACACACAGGATCGGGGCTCTGAGTTCCACTACTCATGGTTAATCATCCTCATTTTATTGATGGTGTGGAAAGAACCAGTGTACAACAAGTACATAGAGAGGATAGGAAAGTGTGGCACAACCTACTACACTTCTCTCAGGAGAAAAATAGACCGAAAGGGGAAGAAGGAAAACAATGACATGTTTACACGTGTTGGCCCTTGGTTATGGAAGGAAGTGAAGATCAAGGAATAAAAGGGAGCAAGATAACTTCACAGAAGACACAGTGACTGATATTGGGTCGAAGTCAGCAAAAGAAGCAGAAAAGATGGAGTCAATCCCGAGAAATAAATTCGTTGGAAAAGGAGATCACGAATGATAAGTCAGCAAGGAAGAAGGATCGTGGACAACTCAACAAGAGGAAAAAGCCATCGTTAGATGGTTTGGAGCACAACGTGAGAAGGAAGGAAAGACAGGTTGGTGAAGCCCTGAAAACACAGGTCAATTTGACCTAGGGTTTTAGACACCTAGGGTTTTGGTATCTAGGGTTTTGGGCACCTAGGTTTCGACCTAAGGTTGTCGGTGAGCTATTGTAATGTATAAATAAAGGTATAAAGGACCTGGTTTAGGTTGGTACTTTGGTTTGGTACAATAATGTTGTTATTGTTGCTGTTGGTATTGAGTTGGTTGAGAGAGGAGTATTGTGTGAGAGAGAAGTGTTGAGTACAAGATCCCTCTGGATTGTAAGATCTTCAGCTGAGTGCAAAGATCAACCCTGCAGCTGGGTACGTAGAGAGGGGAGAGAAATGAAGGAGAAGAGAGAATATCTGCTAGCTAAGAGAACAGATAAGAACTGTATGCTTTACTTAAATGAAATATAGCACAGTTCTGTGGGCATAGCCCTAGAGAGAGGGTGAAACACGTATATTTTGTGTTGTGTGTGATTGGTATTTTGTATATGTAATTTTTATACTATTATTGAATTGTTGTGGTAGATATGATAAATGCATGGAATGGATCAAAGCTGATAAGTGATATATGAATGCTGTGTTGTTCTTGTGTGAGATCCACTTGATATTCCCTTTGGTTGTAGACATCTCTATCCTGCAACCCCCTCATAGCTGTTTCAAGTGAGACTGCATCTGCTTCACAGGTGTTGCCATAAGGGCCAGTAGCTAGGGCTTTTTGGTGCGCTCTTGGAGCTGAACCCTGGGTCTGCCCCTATGCCAACAAATGGTTCCATTTCCGGGAGAGGAATATTCTTGAGGGAATGTCAAGGTGGTTTCCATCGAAGACAAAGATTCAAAAGTGGATAGAAGATAAAGAGAAGGACTTCACTGAAGCCCAGAACAAGAACCCTAATCTTAGTTTAGAGGACTGGTTGGAGAAATATATCTTTACCGATATACACGAGATCTTCTTTGGAGGAATCCATCAAGATCTATATGAGTGGCTATCTATATTAGCAGATAACCAGTTCGATATCCGATCTAGACATCTTGTGGCTTGGATGTCGGATTTGATCAAGAAGGTAAAGAGAGTTGATAACACCATATCACAAGTAGTAGATCACTGGTTTGATAGTACCATTGGAGGGTACATCACATAGTTTGTTGTTGATAGAGTAGAATCATATAGCCAAGCTAAGAGATATTTTTTCAAGGGATCTCGAGGGAAATTCTTTCAGTTTTTGAAGCTAAGAATCAAGATGCTATTGCATGAGAAGAACATCTTGAAGATACAATAGATTGGTCAGATCAAGAAAGGCTAATGTTCAAAAATTTGGACAACGACAGTGACACAGAAGCTGGACATATGCGCAGTGGGAGAGTATTCAAAAAAGTTAATCTTACGAACCTGTTTAAGAAGAAATATGGGGAGGAAGGTTTCTACAGTGGAGAAGAAGCAGAACTAATAGACGAAGAACATTCAGAACACGCCAGGGCAGAGGAAGGAAAAGATGAAGAGCTTCTCCAAGAAGAACCTGAATCCTCAGAAACTGCGCAGACCATCGAAGTAAGTACTGTTATCCTTTCTGATGATTCAATATTAAGAAACCATATTAATCCCATTCACCAGATCATCCAGAGCACTGTCAATAGTATTCCACCACATATTTAGTTAGGAACCCTAGGAAGAACTATGGAAGATGAGATGAGACTCCCTATATTTAGGGGAGATGGATCTGAAGATCCTGATCAACACTGGTTCCTATGTGAAGCCGTATGGAAAATTAAGAATGTCACAGATGAAGCTGTCAAAAGATCTCATTTTAGTACAACTCTCAGAGATCGCACATTGAGTTGGTACATGAAACTTGTCCAAGGACTTGCACAACCTAAGCCATTGAATCAGATAAAGAATGCCCTGATTGTAGAATTCAAGAAACCTAAGTTAGAATCCCAATGTATCACAGAGCTGAAAGAGATCAAGCAAAATATGGTTGAACCTATTTGGGAGTTCAATCAAAGATTCAAGACCTTAACAGGTCGATTGAATTTTCAGATCCCGGATGAACAGAACAAGGAATGGTTCATTGCTGCCCTTCTACCACACATCAGAGTTCCCCTGACGCAATAGAAGATTGCTTCGCAGACTGAGGTGTTGAATATCTCCATGAAGCTAGAATCATCCTCTATGGGAGAATCCAGCTCAGGTATGAGTTAGATCTTGAGTCAACTAACTAGTTTGTCTTTGCAGGTCGAAGATATGAAGAAAGACAAGGGAAAAGATAAAAGAGAAGAAATCTGGTGTGTCAGATGTAGATCAGAAGGCCATGAAAAATAACACTTCCCTCTATTCAATGAATAATTGGTTTCTGGATCCCTGAGCCCCTTGAAGCAAGTCACCTTACCCTGGTGTGAGGTATGCAGAAACAAACATCGTACTGGTGAGTGCTATTATATGCAAAAGTATGTTCAGACACCTACAAATTTGTAATGTACATTTTGTAAGTCCATAGGACATGATGATAGGGATTGTAGGGCTTATGATCTCATGCATGAAAGGTCAAGAAACATATATAAGATTCAAGGAGAAGTACAACAAGAAGGAAACACTACGCAGTACAACTCTCCAGGAAGAGGAAACTTCAACCCTCATGGTGGATTTAGAGGAAGAGGACGAGGAGGAGGAATGAGTCAAGGTCGAGGACAAATCATCTGTTATAACTGTGCACAACCAGGAAACCTTGCAAGGGATTGTCAGAACCCTTGTACCACTTGCAGCTACTGCAACTCGTTTGGCCATGTTATAGAATATTGTCCTGTGTTGCTAGCTAAGCTTCAGGAAAGACGAGGACCTCAATAGAACCCGCAAGTGCAAATGATCTATGCTGAACCTCACGGAGAAGACCCTAGAGTCACTGTTATAACTAGAGGAGGCACTATTACAGGAGAAGACATACTGACCCACCTAAAGACTACAAAAGATTCAGGAATCAGGAAAGCTGCAGAGAAGACCCAAACTTTTGATGCAAAGAAAGAAAGACAAATATTTGAGGAAGCAAGAACAAAGTTCAGAGGAGACCAAGGTTCTTCATCGAAGAAAAAACTAGAATTAAGAGAGTATGGAATGCCTCATTCACTTGATCAGTTTTCTTTTCCAAG
>JASDQU010738418.1:201032-213468 GCA_032191745.1 Picea mariana | reverse complement strand
TTGGAGCACTGCGTGAGAAGGAAGGAAAGACAGGTTGGCGAAGCCCTGAAAACATGGGTCAAGTTGACCTAGGGTTTTGGTATCTAGGGTTTTGGACACCTAGGTTTCAGCCTAAGGCTATCGATGAGCTATTGTAATGTATAAATAAAGGTCTAAAGGACCTGGGTCAGGTTGGTACTTTGGTTTGGCATGATAATGTTGTTATTGTTGCTATTGGTATTGAGTTGGTTGAGAGAGGAGTATTGTGTGAGAGAGAAATGTTGAGTACAAGAGCCTTATGGATTGTAATATCTTCAACTGGGTGCAAATATCAACCATGCAACTGGGTGCGTAGGGAGGGGAGAGAAATGAAGGAGAAGAGAGAAGATCTTTTAGCTAAGAGCACATATAAGAATTATATGCTTTACTTAAATATAATATAGCATAGTTTTGTGGGCATAGCCCTAGAGAGAGGGTGAACCACGCATATTTTGTGTTGTGTGTGATTGATATTTTGTATATGTCATCTATATACTATTATTGCATTGTTGTGGTAGATATGATAAATGCATGGAATGGATCAAAGTTGATAAGTGATATATGAATGATGTGTTGTTCTTGTGTGAGATCCACTTGATATTCCCTTTGGTTGTAGACATCTATGTCCTGCAACCCCCTCATAGCTGCTTTGGGTGAGACTGCATCTACTTCGCAGGGGTTGTCGAAAGGGCCATTAGCTAGGGCTTGTTGGTGCACTCTTGGAGCTGAACCCTGGGTCTGCCCCTGTGCCAACAACGTGGTACTTGTTAGAGATCTAGGAGATAGTAGTCAGTACCTGGAGGATTTCACCAGAGACTGTCCAAGAATTTGGACAGATAGAAAAGTTTTAGGAAACTCACCACAACATGTGGGTGCTGAAGAAGAGGGATCCAACCAAGGAGTGGATACAACTGATTTACTACATGACGATGTAGGACATACAGATGGAGGTCTAGGAGTGGCCCGAGGAATGGAAAGTGCATGTAATCCTAAGGATAGTGACAGGAGGACAAACTCAGAGGTAGGACAGAATAGTCCCTGCGAAACAAACATACACAAACGATGTGAGAAAAAATAAGAATGCCGCACAAGGACAAGTGGGGGGAAGCAACCCAATCCAAGAGAATGTAGAACACAAAAGAAACCATAGGGTGGTTCCACACAAGGGCCACCATGCATAGGAAAAACACTAGGAGTTACAACATAACAGGTACACGCGGGAAAATAAAGGGTAGAGACATAGGAAATACCCATGGAGGAAGAAATTGGGCAGGAGACATGCATGGATACACAGATTCTAGAGGCATATGAGCCATTAGATTCTCAAAGGAAGAGGATATTGGAGCAAGCAAGTGGCTCCAGGAAGAAGACAAAGGCCCAAAAAAAACCAATAGATGTTTTTCATCAACAAGGAGGCAACACATAAGCCCTTGAAGGAAATTGAGACATTGGACTTGGTGTTTCCCAAGATCCTGACAAAGACGCTCTATAAATTAAAAATTAGTGTCGCATAGGAAATTCAGTCGAGGGAAAGGTCTGATGCGACGAACTTATAGATAGCATAGAAGGAAAAGATCACATTGAAGGAAGAAGCTAGCCAAGAAGGGTAGGTAAAGAAGATAGCGTGACATAAATTGGAAGAGATGGAGAAGCACATTATCATAGTATTCCAAACCATCCCAAACAACACAGAGTCAGAGAATGTATCATCTGAAGAGAAGATGAGGAAAACAACGTAGGCCTTGGAGAAGTACAAGGACTATATAAAGGTGCTAGAGGAGCGCACAGTACCCATTACTCCTCCAGAAGTCAGAGTGCAATGAGAATAGGACGCCATAAAACTTGCATAAAATATAGCACAGGATATCCAAAGGATGACAGAGATGTTGGGGAGCAGTGGCCAACTGTGGACGTAAGTCCAAGAAGATGGAAGCTTGCGGGAGATGCAAGGAAGGGAAGATAAGGTACATGCAGTAATGACAGAGTTAAAACAATGACAGAAGACGATGTCACTGCCAAAAAATATTAAGGCAACTGTAGAGATGAAGAGCCTATAGGTAGAAGAGAAAGCAGTGCAGGCAAAAAAAATCATAAGACAAGCTCAGTTGGAGCCTCTGCAGGACAAGGCTGAACAACTGGTCATGGAGGTTGATGTATCAAAATCACAGGTGGAACAAATAGGCTTGGAGGGAGGAAGTATATTAATACCTCCAGTCACCGTGCATATGGTATAATCCATGGTGGAGAAGAGAAACCAGGATCAAGAGCAATGCCAGTGAACAACATAGATGTATTAAGCACTAGCACAATAAGTAAAATATGCAGGAGTCCGTGAGTGACTCGGGTTGAGTCACGATGTCAGTGTTGGGGGCCTGTTGGCGCAGACCAATTTTGGGATAAAACCAAGGAAATTTTTAATATTTCAATACAACGTCAAAAAATAGGGGAGTGCACTAGAAATAGAGGAAAAGCAACACTGAAAACAGAGGAAAACCAACGCCAAGAAAAGCAGTTACAAAATGGAAAAATTGCTGCAGAGTAGTTGGAAATTGGACAAGCACCAAATTGGAGAACGGTTGGATCGAGGAACAACCGATATTAAGTCAAGGAGAAAGTGGACAAACCTAATCCGCTTAGGGTTATGGTTTTTGTAAGGGATTTGTCCCAGTTTTGTATAAGTAGAATGCATTAGGACGATGAGAGGGGGGGTGTGTATTGTTGAGGTTGTAGTAGGTCCTTTAATTGAGTAAACTTCTTGTTGATATATTTGTGTGATCTGTTGATATTGGGTGTAACGAAGGAAGAGATGTACAATGTGCAACACTATATTTTGCAAGAATATGAATAAAGAGGAAAAGTGACAAATCTTTGTGGACGTAGCCCTAGGGGGTGAACCATGGTATATCTGTGTCATATGTATGAATGATTGCATTTCTTACTGTTGTGTTTGAGTTAACAATATTTATGATGGATATGTTAATTGGTAAAGGTTATATTACTATGCACTAAGGAAAGAACTGTAGAATATCACTAAATGAATGAATGTCATAGCTAGTGTTTAGATCTGAATCCTATGATACAGTAGATGAATACATATAATGGAATACTTGTTGCTATAATAATTAATGAAGTATGTTGGTCATATACTATGTCACTAGTAAGAGTTAGAGTTAGCATAATATACAAGTATTCGAGGGTTAACAGTTGAGTGGATCAAATGCCTATGAGAGAGAAGTACATCCCATCCCAGGGTTGCAAACATCTGAGTCTTGTGATCACCCATTGAATCCATCTCAGGTGAGACTGTGCAGTGAAATTTGTGTGCTGTGTTTCCTTATGGTATCCAGGAGGGCCAATGACAGAAGGGAATTTGGTAATCCTGTAGTTAGAACCTGGATCAACCCATAAGTAACCAATATATACCAATGCTCTGGTGAGGATTCTCAAGGATAGGTGCAGGCCTATAAGCTTGTTGACCAACCAAATTGACGAAAACTGTCTGGAAAAACTGGTTAAACTCTTCTGAATATGCATCAAAATGTATATAGAACCTAAGTCTTTTGTTACTCCTTTTCCAGGGGCCCAATCCTATGCCTTTGTTATTACCCCTCCTACTGTGACTGCCGCTACTGAAAAATCTTATGCTAACACTCATTTTCACACATCAAAACCAGAGCATGACTAATAAATCATCTATTGTTTTTGCAAAATAATAGTTTAAACCTCGCTTTATACATAACAATACATATGCAAGCAATCATCATGCATTCCATATCCTAGAACTAGTAGTCACTTAAAATAGGGGTTCAAAGGGATATTGGGATTTATGACGGGAATTGTGATGAGAAAAAAATGTTAAGTATGACATGGATATGCAACACAGAATGTTCATTTACCATGACTAGTTTTAACAAAACATTATGATCATATTCATCACATCTCGTTAGCATCTTTGGGCATTAAACAAAGAAGACTCCAAACAAATTGAACAATTTCCTCTTGACTTGTCTACTTCTCTTATAAAATACTTAATGCAATTGTAATTAAAGCATGGAATGAAATAGGTACTTGGGGAAATGAAATGAAATTGTAATGGATGAAAGATGGTAAGTATGACAAGGATATGTAATAATGGACATGGTTTTTTATTACAATTGCTTCCATAATCATTCATTTATTGTGTTTCCAATACGCATAATTATAATCATCATACAACTATAGTGTTCAAGAAATAAAATTCAAGTCTACACTTCACTGATATTCCATCTCATAACCAAATTATTCATTTAAAATCACATTTTGAAGAATGTCTCATAAAATTTCCATCATTAACTCCCAAAATGTTCACGGTTACTTATTCAAAATCACATTCCATGCATTATTTATTATTTACAAATTGATAAAAACTTATGTTCCAATTTCATCATAACACCATATCTTGCCTTCTATCCAATAATTACATATTACTGCATCAAAAAATCATAATAAAAAAATGACAAATGCGTGAATCCATGAGAAAAATGCTCGAAATACAAACAAAGACATTGAAATAATAATTTGAACCAGAACCAATCAAATCATTGTCTCTATCTTCATATTAAACAATGAACTTCATCACCATCGATCATTATTGAATGCACATATTATCCACAACATGAACTGATCTTTTCAAACAATGATATCCAATCTGACCCAAAATCGAACTGGGTATTCTTTTCGCAAAAGAAATGATGGAAATGCATAACACACCAAATATATCGGCCAATCATCACAATGACATGCTTGTGTTGTGACCATAAGTGATGAAATCGAATCAAAGGACAAACAAGTGATTTTTAGTGCATCAATTATCACCATAAAAATGAAGAATGAGTTGACCCAAAATCCCAATGACAAGCCTCTATCTAAAGATTCATACTAGAATTTTGAATAACATTCAACCATGGTAGATGTATCACAACTTGCATGCATGAAACGAAATGACAAGGGTTCAAACCCTTATTTATCTCATACAAACAATAAATGCAACCTTATCACAACCATTAACACCACGAGGCCCAATCGGTCACTTCAAAATGATTTCAGAATCTGGTGCGACCCTTATTACAAGTTTATGCACAGTACACAGAGAAAACATTGTCTTTCCCTTTTTGTTTTGTTTTCTGTATACCACCCATACTATAAAAATGGAAACAACCAAGTCAACAAGGGTTCTCGACAAGACTTATGACTGTCATAACTAATGAAATAAGAAACAAACAAAATGCTAGTATGATGAGGGTTTTGACCCCGTCAACTTTTTCTTTAGACTCAACTAGGCTCGCAGTAATATTTCGTTTTAAGCGCAAGAAAAAACACATAGTCTGCATGAAAACCCATTTGCATGCAATTTCGTAATTAAAAACCCATAAGCACATGCTTTCTGCCATTATTTGGCTAATCAAAACACATGAGGTAGCTACAGACCAACCAATTGAAATTTGAAATAAGAAACACAACATCTATAGCCATGACAACCAATGAACATAACCATCAATCAAAATCATCCGAGCTCCTATGCATACATTTCTTTCTAAAACATGAGCATAACATTTTCATTTTTTAAAGCATCAATTTGTCAAGCACAACATGTAGTTACAGAGACAGGCATAAACTATTAAGAAAAAGCAACAATATTTTACAGGGAGTCAAAACCCCATTACTTGGTGTTGTTCATGTTAAATGGCACCTTCAAGGGGTTGCAGCAATTACCAAAATATCAAACTTCCTCCAAACCACCAAATGAATGAACCAAATGTTGAACCCCAAGGTGGTAACACCTAACACTAGTTGGTGCATTAACTGTTGGTCACGTCATGCTAGCATGACAACCAATATTAATCACTCACTAAACCCAAGGAGGACCACATCAAAAACCCACACAACCAACAAGTGCCAAGTAAGCGCTAGTTCATACGAGATCACATGTAAACAATGTAGCCACCTACCACATTAAGACTGTTGACATCATAGCACATCGTTGATCACATGGTTTACAAACTTATCATAAGTGCGTTGTGTGGATAACATATCCCATATGCATTAAAATTTCCAAACCTTTTCCATATACAAACTTTCGAATCACCACAACCATTAACAACAAATTCGATCTACCATGTTCTTGTAACTTGTGTAATATGTATCAGACTATATACATATAACCAATGGAATATATATGAGTGGTATGCTATGTGCGTATGTATATTTTTGATACCCAATGACTTGAAACTTTGACAATTATTTATTTTATTTTTATTTTAGAATTTTAATTATTTTTCCAAAAGACAATTTGGCCAATTGACCAAATCTAAATTGTAAAACCTTATTATTTTATGAAAATAAACACATGTAGAAAAAGGGGCACATGTTGAAGCAATTGTTAAATATGGAGTTAGGAATCCAAAGGGGTTGGCCAAGTGGCAACAAACTGAGACAAGCTATGGAGTTAACTCAACTTCAAAAAGACACATTCCAAATCTATAGGATAATTTGTGAACATGTGTAGAATTAAATCTGACAGGTGGTAAGTGAGAAGGAGTCTCAAGAAAAGTGTCACAAGTTCTAGGAAAAAAAAGAAGAAGTCATGACAAAGGAATGGGACGCCATTCCTAGGATTTGAACTGATAGCTCGAGGAGGCTATGCACATAATTGAATTGACACAATGATTTTCTAATATACACACAACAAGATGGTACTCATAATTCTGCAAGAGGCCACGTAGGTAGCCCCTTGGATTCCGAAGTCATCTTGGGGGTGACATAGGTTGACAAAGACTCTAGTCTAGAGTTGGGAGGAACAAAGTCTTCAACGTGTGGTTTCCCCAAGTACCATGTTTTACTTCTCTATTATGAATATGTTGATCTAAATGTTTACTCTGTATTATTGTGTGTTACTGTGACCAAAATGATTGGTTATGAAGTATTTTAAAGAATAAATAAATTGTAACAATATTAGATCTAAGTGATTTTTATGAGAAAATAGATGCATATCATAGTTTCATGTAGAAATATTATTTAAAGAAAAACAATAGTTATTTTGTTCCTAGATCTACGAACATAACTGTATTACCAATAGCAAACCCAACAAAAAACATGAGTAAAACCTAGTTATTAAAACATGAATTGTATGCTGATAAGAAACCTGTATTGAAGAAACAAAGTTTAACAAGATACAATAAATGATTGTGTATATTCAAAAGGGAATCGTTACAAATTAAACAGATTTTAACAAGATACAAGAAATGACTGTGTATATTCAAAAGGGAATCATTACAAAATAAGAAGAGTTTAACAAGATACAAGTAATGATTGTGTATGTCCAAAAAATGAATCAATACTAATGTTGTGTCCTTTTCGCTGCTTGAATGAGCAAAAGAAGGGAACTTGCAAGTCTAGTTGGGTCTGCTAGACATGACAAAGGTTAGTATATGAATCAAATGATTCAATCACATGAAGTAAACAAACAACTAAGCTAACAACAACTAAATAAATAACTAAAGAAATGAAACTAAAATGCATAAGGAAATTAGAACCAAAATCAATCAAACAAATGACCAATAATCGTGCCACCAATGGAGAAGTATATTAGTGGGTAAACACCATAGAGAAAGGGGGACTTATGGATCCCCTCTTCCTCCTTGGGAGGGTTCTTGAGTCCCCTATGTGAGAGATCTTCTTACAAATGGTAAACTAGAAAGAAAATGGTGAAGAAATCCAAGCTTATTCCGTCAAGAGGTGAGGTGAATAGCTTATTGAGATGATGCTAGTATGCTCCAAGAAGAAAAGAGGTTTCTTGTAGAAGAATAGAGGCATCATAACAATACAATGATATTCTTGAATTATTAGTGCACCCATGGCATCCTTTTATAGCTTGCCTTTGAGGTAATATCCAACTGGTCTTAGTGTGAACAAGGGGCCCTTTAGGGCACCCTTAGGTCTTTGACCAACACCCACTCGGATTCAACTTGGATTCGAGGGTCAAATCAAGTTGGGAGCTGGTCTAGAAGTGGGTGGGGGGTCGACAAGAACCATAAATGCACCGTTCACAGGTGAGAATGACTTTTCTCATACATAGTCACACATATGGCACATTATGCACTCTATGGTATTCTTTGGCCCACGCACTGTGCACATGCTTCCTTTAGTGTTTTAGAGCATGTCAATTTTTTGACCAGTTGTATAGTTTTTGCCTCTTGGAAATGATTTCTTGGTGTTGTAGGTGAACTAATAGGTGTTTGGAGATGATGTATTCCTGTAACCATTTGTGGATGAAATTTTGGTGATAACAGATGCCCCCTGATGTGTGAGGTTAGGAGCATATGTATAGTTGAAATACATCAATGTTTCTTCTACTGAGAGTACCATTGTAAGGAAGAGTGTTGATAGGAACTGCAAGAGAGATCCATCAGAGGGAGAGGGGAACCTGTGGGACCCAAACCTTACTCGTGTCATGTAACTCAAGAATGTATGACAATAACTGAAGTTGTATGCTAATGGAGATAACTGCAACACCCTCCGAGGTGGTTTGATAACGAAAGATGACAATTATGATGGTGAACATACTTTGAACAGAGGCAAGGACGCCTGTAAGAAGTGTCGATGACTTGTAGGAATTAATGGCCTAACAAATTCAGAGGTCTTCGGCTAGTATAAAACAACTACAATAGTCGCATAGTAAGACCCACCGTAACATGAGAGTGTGTTGATGTCGAATGTTATGGGGGTCAATGACAACAGAGAGCAATGATGGTTCTCTCTGTGTCGTCTGAGACTCCTCATTGTAAAGGTAATGAGAGTCAAGATGCTGTCACCCTTATGGAAACTGTGTTTATGTCAACAGAGAGGGAGACGCGACTCCAAGAAGCAAAAGGGCTTCATGAAATCCACTGGATAATATCAAGAAATGAGAAGGAACATGGATGAGGTCAAGATGTAATGAGAATCAATACTGTCCTTGGTTTGGGATATATGTAAAGGGTGAGTGGAAACAACCTGTGAAACTGGATCTAGTGTCAGGGGGACGACTAGACATGGTTAAATTGTGCCAGAGGCGTGACAAAGTGGATAAACTCAGATATTAGGGGTACATGGACTGTGGGATACTCAAGGTTTATTGACAATGCCAACATGATTGAAAGATAGTGAATTCCCCAACCAAGGACAACATGGGTTGCATTTCCAAAAAAAGAAGGTTGCCAAGAGCGAAAACAAAAAGATAAGTAAATGCTGGAAACTAAGGATTTTTACAATGACCAAATGAATAAAGAATAATTTGGGATGAGTGTACAAATACAGAATGGGTGCCCCAGTGCAAGATGGATTGGTTGGTGAGGGCGCAAGTTGCGTGGATAACTAGTGGAGGGTGGGGGCCCCATGGGTGGGTTTTTGTATGAGGTAAATGAATGGAGGGAAATTTGCAGATGGAAAAACTAATTGTGGATGAAATGGGGGGTTAATGAGACTGCAGAGGTGCAGTTAAAATAAAACCGTGATGACATGACCTGGGAGTCCATTGGGAAAGCTAGAAAAATGAGGAGAAGGAGTATGTGGTTGATTCTCAGAAATGTGTAAGACTATCGAGACTCCCATCCCTAAGGGGTGAAAGCAGCATGAGTGTCAAATTGCCAAGGGGGAATATGAATGGGACAACTCATGTGGGGGAGAGTGCTACCGGGTGACAATACCAAAATGCAGCGGAGGTGATAGTACTGTAGAGCTGGATGTGAGGATCCTATAGGAAAATGTCGAAGGGTGTGACTGGGAGATGCAACTGGTATTCAGAGGAGATGATCACATGCAAGTGTTGATCATATAACTGAAGGCGTTGCGCTGGTTTGTGATGACCAAGTACCTGCACACATGAAAAACCGAATACCTGACGTGAACAATATATGAAGATAAAGAACATAGAACAACTGTTTGATAATTTTGAGCATGAGCATGCATACCTGGGAAGGATGTGAGAAAAATGCTCCCCCGGGGCCAGGTGATGATGGTGGCCCGAGTAATGTGACTATGTAGATGAAAAGACCCTGAGCTCGTGGTTGAAGACGAATCAGAAAACAAAGACTTTGAGCTCCTGTAATTTAGTGTGTAATTTTGGCAAAGGGAGTGATATATAGCTGTGGGGCCCATAATGCCACCTCATTTGTACCTACTTCCATAGTGATTTCACAAGCGGTTTTTAGAGGAGATTTGACGATTACACGAGTTCGAACTGACCGATCTAGGATTTACGAGAGCCAGGTTAGTGGTCTCATCCTCCTGCATAGTAGATAGGGTTTATTTTCTAGGAAGGGTCATATGGATGGCTGTACTAGGGGTTTTTGTAAGGGTGTGCCCATGAATACACGAGAGAAGGAAGGATACCCACACTAAGATGCACGGGTATAATTCCCTCTCCCACGCATGATGTGTGACTGTGTTGAAAACAACCACACACAGTGGCGCATGAGTGGGAAAAACAGGTGCACATTGGGTGCACGCCTATTCAAATTACAGCTGCGCACTGTGCGCAACTATTTTTCATATAGCTGCGCATCAGTGCATAGTTGTGTTAAGAAAAAGTGCGCATGAATGCACACCTATGAGGGTGACAAATGCGCATTGATGCACATCTATTTCTTCGACAACTACACAACTATGTGAAGAATAGTTGCACATGTGTGCATGCCTGTGGGGGGTGATAGCTGCGCTCTTGAGGCAAAGATGGGGTTTTGAACAAACTTGTATTTTTTGAATATTTTTTAATGATGATGATGGATGATCAAGTGATGTTGGTGTGAATGTAGGTTATCAACTCAGTACGCCAGTCCATTGGAGAGAGAGGGACTGGGAGCACCTTAGGGAGGCGATGAGATATGAGACATGCATTCAGAGACTGTTGACAGCCTATGGGTTGTTGAAGTTCTTCGTATGCCCAATGATACAGGTGCAACATTACCTACTATAGTACTTGATGTCTATGTGGAGCACTGAGCTGCAGTGCTTCATTGTGTGGGGGGAGTAGTTAAAATTCTTTGTGAGGGAGGATGTCTATTTCTTGACCGGGCTTCCTTTTCGGGGAATGGACCTAACTGCTGATCCCCAGTTGCTAGTGGATGTACACTTGGTAGACGTGGCATGGAGGTATTGTTCAGGATTGAACATCATGTCAAGTTCAGTTTTCCATATTGAGGCGATGGACGATTTGTTGCATCAGTGTATCGCCATGATGATTGTGAGGATCTATGGATCCTTAGTGACTCAAAAGATCAATGGTGGTTTGCTGAGTACTATGAAAAGAGTGTTGGATGGGGATTTTTTTGCTTGGGGGTTTATTTTGCATACCAAGATGATGGGGCAGATTAACCTGTGTCGGACTTCTGACTCTGTTGTCTTTTCCTTTGGATCGATCTTGGTGGCGTGGTTTTTGGAGAGGGTGCCCATGTTGTGCCTTAGAGTGTTGTTGCCGATGGATGAGGCACATGAGCCATGACTGATGCGGTGGGCATAGATTTTTGTATGACATGGAGGTGGTGAGGGTGATCACTATTTCACATCTACCTTGGTGCGTGTGTGGTGCCAGATGCCATAGATTATACTGTGGTTCCCATATGGTGGGATGGAATTCCGACATGACCCAAATATGGTGTTGCCTCCTGGGGAGGTTTGGGACCAGAGAGGTACATTGGTGTACTTTATGTTTTGTGATTTTGATAGTGTAACATATGTTTATATATGGATGGATGCTAATGCTATCATTGTTTGTGTTTGTGGAGATGTGGGGCCATGAGGTCAAGAGGCGAAGTTGGTTGCAGAGTCGGCTCATCAGGGGCCAGTGAGACATCCGTGGGTGGAGCTACAGGAGGGAGAGAGACGACGGATGGATGAGGCTGGTGTGAGGCCAACTGATGAGGCGAGAGCCGGACAGAGGCACAGATTTGATGATCAAGGTGCAGGGCCATCGCATGCGTCTCAGGGATAGGATGGCAAGGATTTAGAGGATTTCCACTGTCGATTGGAGGTGGTACTACATGGCATGCTCGAGGGTATATGGTCCCATATTTAGGACAAGAGAGTCATGGAGCAGTGTGTGGGTGGCCCTGTAGAGTTGTAGACCCTGATCTGCAGAGCAACTGTAGCGGGGGAAACAATGACTAGACGACTTCCCCTTGGACCTGGAGGACCCCCAACTGGTGGGGCACCTCCTATAGATAGAGGACCTAGTGGTGGTGCTATAGCGGCACCATGAGTGCTATTTTATGTATTTTTGTATTTATATAGGCTTGCGAGCCCATTTTCTATAGGGTAGTGTGACACCTATTTTGTACCTGTAGTGGTGAGGGGGGCTCACTTACCTACGGGCGACGTACATGGTGTACTATTTTGTAAACATTGA
>JASDQU010738418.1:168209-190997 GCA_032191745.1 Picea mariana | reverse complement strand
CTGAAGTCATTGGAGGACAATGTTATCTCATGCTCCCCGAGACGTGTGATGACGATTGTCATTTGCCTACTGGGGAAGCTTGGTCAAGATAGTGACACTTCCGCTTACGGGTTCTATTTGGAGTTAGGTCAATATAGTTGTCGCTCCAAGATAGTCCAACAGAGGAAGGATAGGAATGAAAATGGAAGAAAGTTAGGGAGGAAGGATGAGTAGAAATAGTTGAGAAAGTATGGAGATTTGTCTTATGGTGGAATTTATTGTTTTTCCCTTATAAAAATAAAATGTGTATATATGAATATTCATATGTACGTAACTAAACCACAGTTGTCTAAATAAAATTGTTGAACTAGATAATTGTAATTAAAGGATTTCGCAAACATTTGATTGGTTTATTGTCTTTTATAAAAGAATAGTCTTGTTGATTGGATTGGATGCATACATAAATTACTATAAGGGTGATAGTTATTGATTATTAGTACATGCATGAGACTTGTATGTACTAGCTACACATGCATTTCTTGCGCATGTACACTAGTATGAATGAGTTCTTGGCTTACTTACTAATAATGACGGTTATTTGTTATGAATGTGTGGACCATGTTTCTTTTCCCTTGTATCATAGAATACTTTAACTTCGGGACGAAGTTTCCTGAAGGGTGGAGGTATGTAACAACCCCAGTTAAATAGTTACATAGGTTTTATTAAGTATAGTTAATTAAATAATTAACTGTCGTAATGTGTATTAGTTAAGTAATGATTAACTATTAATAATATTATTTATTTATTTATTGTTTAATAAATGTTGATTAATTAATTAATTGATTACTTAACACATTCAATGATTTGGGTAAATAATTAAAGGGCTTAATAACTTTAATTTAATCATTATGAAACTTTACGTATGACAAGGGATAAGGTAATAAATGGAAGGATAGGGTAATAAATGGAGGGATAAGGTGGGTGGAATTAACGGAGGGTAGGGAGTCGGTGAATGGGGGAGATATGACTGGGCAGAGGCTTTCAGGAAGGGCATTATGAAATTCTGGGGGAGAAGGACTGTATTTTGGATGGTCATTGATATTTTTCTGTTTGGGAGTTTGGGGAGGACAGTTGCAGGGGGCACCAGGTTGCTGGGAGTTTTGGGCTCGGGGGCCAGGAATCCTCATGGAATCCTGGAGCTAGGGAGAAAGATAGGTTTCTCCTAGCTGGCTGGGTGGTTAGTCAGTTTTGGGTAGGGTTTGGTCAGAGCATCAGGCAGAGATTGGACAGAGTAGCAAGGAGGACAACCAGATAAGAGAGAATTTTAGCATCAGGTAGAGGTAGTTTTATTTTTGAATTTGCTGAGTTATGTGATGATTATGTAATTTATTTTCATGATGTGGATAAATTTAATTTATGCTGAATATTATATGCTTATATGATGAACAATGAATTATTTATGCATTGAAAAAAATTCTATGTTTAATTGTATGAAATTTTTAGGCTTAATTAGTTGAGGTCACTACACTCTAGCAGCTTTCAAACCTAACAACAAGGCTTCATACTCATTGATGTTATTAGTGGTGTCAAATTCAAGTTTATATGACATAGGAATAACCTCCTTGGTAGGGTAAATGAAGACAATGCCAGCTCCATAACCTTCTTTAGAACATGCTTCGTCAAAATACATTTTCCAAACAAAATTGTCTTTACTATCTCCAACTGCAGTTGTCTTTCTGACTGATACTTCTGCCATCTCATCACTCATATGAAAAATATAAGAACCAAGATCATATTGTACAACATATATAGAATGATTAGTGGGATTATTGTGATCACTTACCAAATAAGCCAATCTAACTTCTCTGTATAATATCTGTTGTTCCCCACCAAAAACATGTATGGTTGCATAGCTAAGGTCCATCTGTAGAGTACCACCTACCTTCTTGGCCCAAGATCTTGAAAGAATCATTCCAAATTTTGGTGGTATGTCAACCACAGTAACCTCTAATACCACACTTTTCATAGGTAATTGGGAAAGAGTAACAACCGCATCTTTCATAACTCCAAGGCATTTGACTTTCTTGGAGTCAAAAGAATATAGATCATGATATGGTCTAGTAATGTCCAACCCTAATTCTTCCATCACCACCTTAGGCATGACATTATCCGAGGCACCAGAATCCATTAAGCAGTTGTGCAATATCTTGTCATGGACATTTAATGAAATGTAGAATGGTGGAGAGGAATCAATTATGTCTTCAATGTGAGGTCCAATAGTTATAGCAGGGTTTTCATCATCTAGATTGACTGTATCTGAAAATGTGACATGAGCTGGAGCCTGCAGAGCCTTGAGGACAGTCTTTATGAAGGGTTATGTTTTCATGAGTTCTAGTAATGGCACTGAAATCTTGATTTTGTTGATTTCGTGTTCTGAACTGAAAGAAGAAACGTTTTTGTCTGGTTCATTTATGTCAACAGTACTATCCTTGGCAGGTTGTTTCAATGGTTGATCAACTTGAATTTTGGGACTTCCTTTGATAATTCCTGTTTTAACTAGAGTACTGGCCTTCTTTGTGGAAACATGTGTATCTACTTTAGGTGAATTCGAACTAGATCTGAGATTGTACGATATCATCTTCATCCCCTTCCTCAAACTGGTTTACAATCAAAGCATATGCATAATCCTACTATGTCACATGTAGAGGAGATGATTCAAAATCATTCAAATGAACTGCAGGGTCTTCTTCTGTATCATCTTTGTCCTCCTCCTCATCTACTGCGTTATTTTGAAAAGGAGGAAAAACCTTTTGGTCATCTTGTTTTCTTCTTTCTCTTGGTAAGATTTGAGGTGAATTGTTTGGCCTCCTGAATTGATTTGGATTTTTGTAACCACTTTCCTGTGCAGGTCTATTGGGTTGTTTTTGTTCCATATTCAACCTTGCCATTTCAGATGTCAGAGTTTTCAGCATCTTATCCATTCATCCATCTTAGAATCAGATGCTAAATTAGAAGATGAAAGAAACTCTTCCTTTTGATTTTTCTTGTCTCTATCACTTCTAGACTTCAATTTGTCTACTGCTAATATGTTTGATTCTACCTCGACAACAGCATATTGCATCAGGCTGAGGGTAGCAACTCTTCTTTCCCTAAGAAACAAGGAAAATTTGGCATTGAATGCATTGGAAAAAGTGATTTTAGCTGATGTCTCTAAAGGTTTAATCTCCTCTGGAATTTTACCATACATCTGGTTGAACCTTTTGGTAAAATCAGGTATTGATTCACCTTGTTTCCTCCTTAAAGCAACGAATTTGATAATGTAGTATAACAAGTCTTTCTTGTCTGCCTAGTGTTTAAGAAAGGCATCATCTAAGGCCACGATATCAACAATTGAATTAGGAGGCAAACTCCTGAACCACTTTCTTGCTTCTCCATTTAGACTCTGCACGAATAATCTCATCCACACATCAGCATGCTCTACATTGAAATTATCTGCAAAACTATAAAATGAAATCAAATGATCTTCAACAGTAACCGCTCCATCTTCATTGAATCTGGGAAAGTTTCTCATATAATCATTTGGTGGAAAGGAAAACATGACTTGTGGAATAAGCAAAGGGGCATACCTTGCTGCAACTATTTCATCCATTCTGTCTGCAGCCATATTAGCTATTTTTGGTGCTTTGGGAGTAAGCAAGATTGGTGATGCTGGAGGTGAAAATGTCCCTTGTGTATTACAACTTAGATGTACTGTCACTGAGTCTTGATCTTTAGCAGATAAGGATTTATCTTCTGGACTATGATTAGATAATGGGCTAAGAAACAGAGGATTCTCAAAAGAAAAATAATGTGATTTAAAATCATCAGATGAGAGAGATTCAAGAGATGATGAAGGTGTCTCTGGTTCACTCTTAATATTTGTGCTGTGACCTCTCAAAGTATTAGTCATAGGCAAGATGTCTGAATATACTTGTTTAATGAGTTCAGTAAGTAACTTCCACTGTTCTAGATTTAATTCTGAGATATTTGAAGGGAATGAACTGTAGCAGGCTCAATAACAGGTTTAATTTCACTTTCAGGATTCACCTCTTCATCTACTTGGGTTTTGGTGATTTCAGAGGATTGTCCTTGAGAAATTTTTGAAGACAATTTTCCTTTTAAGAGTGAAGACTGTCCAGAAAGAACTTTAGGTTTTCTTAGTAACTTTTCAGGATCTGGAACTGCTACAACAGGCTCAGGATCTGGATTTTTCCTGGTTATTGGTCTCTTAGTAGATTATGAAGAAGTTAGAGGAGTTTTATATCCTTTACCTTCTCTTTTAGGAGCCAGAATTACCATAGAGGAGTCACTAGGTGAATAATCACAGTCTTAAATAATGTCCAAAATCTTGTTCACAATCAAGATCTGAATCTAATCTTGTTGTTTCCCCAGGGAAGATATCTTCGTTTCTTTGTCCCTGGAAATGATGCCAAAAATGTTAGTCCCTAAAGTTGCATTGAATGTAAGAGGGTGCAAGCTAGGGCATCATCAATTTATTGCAAAGTGTTTTAAAGGTTTTAATGATTTGGTGTTTGGGGTAAGGTGGTTGAAAACTGGCTCAAGAGTATAGTATAACATGAAAATCACAATCAGAACATAGCATATCCCATTGACTGGTTAAAAGGTAGTCACATAGACGAATTAGACCAATAATAAAAGAGAGGAGGAAGCTTCCAATTTGTCAACTTCACATAAATCCTTGTCTCAGAATATCATAAAGAAACAAGACCATCAGCTTGATATCAAAACTTGAAAATAATTTCCACAGTAAATTTTTCACTGTATTAATTAACAATCAAGAAACAAAAGCATTGCAATCTGAATAATGAATTCAAGCATGAAGAAAGAAAACAGAGTAGAAAAGAGTGTCTAACCGTCCATATGCCTTTGCTATTAAGTGTCAAATAGAATAATAATGCCTTACAAGGAGTTTTCAGAATAAGTCCTTTGGATCTCTAATTTTTTGACCCGAACACGGTCTTTCCTTTGCCTATTTAAACTATCCATAAAACCTCCAGATTCTATCATCTAGTGTACTTTTAATGACTAGATCCGAATAGTATCTATCTACTAGGGAAGTTAGCTCAAAAAGAGATTTTACAATCCAAAAATAGATCATTGCTAAACAGCTTGATACTGTATGATCTTGCCACCATTACATTTGATTCTACAAAATAGGGATTAGTTTGATCTAGTCATACAGTTCGAGGTCTTTGCATTTCACAGGCCAAAAACGAGTAGACACTGCCATATTTCCTGGAAAACATCAAAATTATGATTGTAGCAATCTTCATGAAACCTTTAGGATATAATCACAGCAGTAGCTTTAGCATTTTTCTGTTTGAGCTTTGTGGTAAGCACGACATTGTGCCAATAAAGTCTGAAGTTTATTTCTCTGAGTTCTTTGAGCAACACCCTTTGCTCTTTTTTCTTCTTTTTGAAACCTTGAATCCTTTCTTGTTGACGAGCATTCCATTGTTCTATTTGTGCCTTTTCTTTCTTCAATTGTCTCACTGTTTTCTGGAATTCCTTGATCCTGTCTTTATCAGTTCTGATTTTAACCCTGAATTCTGAGAACTCTTCAAAAGGTGCAGGCTCATTCAGATTTAAGGCAACCTTGGGTTCTTTCGATTTAACTCAGTATTTAGAAACCAATCCTGAGCTATGTTCTTCATCAGAACTTGTTGAATCCATGGCTTCAAGCACATCTGATATGTGATCTGAGTCTACAAGGTAATCCTTTTTATTCTTAGGAATCTCACTAATACCTTTAGCAATTTATTTAGCTTTTGCCAATCTGGTTGTAGCTCTCATTACAGGTCCTGTAGATGATGAAAAAAATTATTTACCTTTGTTTACTGGTTTCTTAAGCAATGGAGTTCCTTTTGCCTTTTTCTTGGTACCTGCTTCAACATCTTCAGATTGATCTTCTATAAATATGATGTTTTCTTCTTTGATCGATGGATTATATATGGCTTTAGACTTCAACCTGTACTTGTTGGTAACCCTAGTAGAATTCCTTCTAGGTTTTTGAGACGCAGACACACATTTATCCTTTGTCCTTTTGACTGTGATGCCCCTTTTACTGGTTGATGGCGATTCATGCTTGACTGTAGTTTGAGTATTAAAACCTTCATCTGAATCTTCTTCCCCTTTAACATCTTCCTCAGAAAACATTTCGATTTTTGGATCCAACTTAAGTATTTTACCTCTGTTATTCCTCGACACCCTGATATTAGGCATTTCTTCTTTAACAGGGGTTTCATCAATTGAAATATTTTGTTTCTGTGTAACAGTATTTTTTCCTTTCCCTTTCTTTTATTTGTTGGACTATGTGTTAGGATTTAAGGATTGCATGAGCCATCTCCAGGGCTTCTGTAATTCTCTCAAAGTAGACATAACTAAAGTCTTAATTAAGACTTGATGAAACAACCTGTTCTTTGCATTGGTGGAGAGTGATTGCACTCTCTTTGACATCTTTGTCAAGATTTTGAGTAGAAAGTAAGGCATATTTAAGGGATAATCGCCATTTAGATGCATTAATATCCTAATGCGATAGATATAGACTAGTGAAAATCTACCTTCACAGGTGATATACCTGTGGATAATGATCAGAGTAGTGTGCCATTCAGGTGTAATCTAGCTGCGAGGAACTCCCCTTCTCCAATTCAGATTTTTCTTATCTGGAAGAAGGAATTGATTGACAAACTCTGTAACCACATGCTCTTTCTTCCACCATCTTTCTCCTCCAACCACCAATCTGCAAGCTTTAGCAATTGTCTGTTATGTCACCATCATCAACATCTTCCCGATATCCACCTCGAGACCATCAAAGTTCAGTGCAAACTCCATGGAGACCTGCTCGTCGTAACCTTGAAAAGTGGTAAGGAATTTAAACCACCTGGCATCTCTGAACCTTTGAGCCATCTGAGGATAAGCTTCGAGGAGTTCAGCACCCTCGGGTTCTAATCTGACTCTCTGTCCACTCCTCTTAGGTGCCATCGAAACACAATGCTATAAATGGCATGATTCAGATTCCGAATTTGCCACCTGCAATCTGTTAGTATATAACTATTCTTCCGAGCAAATACCTGCACCTAAAATTCAGCAAAATCAGACATAGAATGACAGGTTCAATATAATGATCGTTGAGAATTGGATGATTTGAAATGGGTCCTTTGCAGGTATAGAGAAATCCGATCATGTAATGGTTTGAATCAAAAAATGATTCCAAATCTATTGTGGGACACATGCGAACTCTCAAACCACGATCTATGTCATCATAACAAAATATGGGTGACAGGTGCATATTAAGGCATGATTATCTTTTCGCTACGGGAATAATGCTATTCCAGTAGTGCTATTAATGAATTAACACAATTTAAATTTGTAAAGCTCAAACATGCATATAAAGTGACACATCATTTAAAACCATGTCTTACAATTCCAAACTTAAATAAATTATTCAAAAAATTTGAAATGCAAACCATAACAAGCTAAAAACAATGATTAAAATCAAATGGAAGCAGATAATGAAGTGCAGGTAGGAAGGGTTTGGGATTAGGGTTTCTCACAAAATCAAAAGCAAAAATTAGAGACTAACACTGCCCTTCTCTTCCACATCTTCAACATACCTTTACAAAATTTCCTGGAGATTTAGATCTACCCTTAGACTTATATCTCCCACTTGATAACTTAGATCTATTTCTTTCCTAGGAATGCCCTCTTGCAAATAATGTGTTTGTTCTATGTTCTTCCATATTCTTTCGTATCATATCCTCTGACAATAAGGATGAGACCACTTCATCAAACTTCAAGGAAGTTGTATTACTACTTGTGGCCACAACTAGACTATCCCACGAGTCTGGTAAAGAACACAGTAAACTAATACATTTATCTTCATTTGAAAATTTTAATCTCAATAAATACTAATTGACTTACCACGGTATTGAAGGCGTTCAAATGCTCTACCACCGTGTCTCCATCTCTCATCCTCACGTTATACAACTTCTTTCACATGAATATTTTGTTCACTAGGGAATTAGACTGATACAACTTCCCCAACTTATCCCACAAATCCTTGGTTGTAGCTTCCTTTGACACATTCAGTAATAATGAATCTGAGAGACATAGTTGGATTGTGCTCTTTGCCTTCCGATCCAACTTTTTCCAGTCATCTGTTGAAGTTCCCGTAGGTGCAGTACATGGATATACCATGATCCACTAATATTTGTCCACCAATAGATCTTCCATCTTGAGCTTCCAAATCTCAAAACGTTTCCCATTAAACTTCTTGATCTCCATTTTTGAATTTCTCGCCATTTCTTTTCACCTGAAAAATCAATACCACAGATCTCCCACTGTAACAAGGGTTATCATAGTCCCGAGCCAAACCCTTGACCACAAAGGCGTCCCTCTGAAGCCAACAAAGCTATGATACCAAATGTAGATTTTAACCTTGTACAATATTTACTTCAAACATATTTTTAGTAAAAGAATATAAAATATACAATGGAAAATACAAACATTACATAGATATTTTTCCCCTAGAAACTCAAACCGAGAAAACCAACATCTTCTATATTCATTCATAGTGTTACATTGTTTACAATTTACAAGATACATATAAGAGCCAGTGGCATCCAAAACCCTAACCCAATGACCTGGATTAGTCAACAACCATAATTCCTTAATCAAAAATAGAAAACCATCGGCAAAAACCATGTGCCGAAAAACAACCCAAAAATGTGACACGTTTCTCGAGGAATAATTTTTTTTCTCGAGGGCACTACCCCCGAACCCCCGTGCAAGGGGATTTCTCCCCCCCTCAAACCACCTTACACACCCAGCATAATGTAGACACTACTACTCATGCAAATAATATAACACATACCCAACACTCTCAATTACATGGCTGAGAGAAAGGGGGTCTCATCATGAGCTAACCTTTTCATTTTCACTAGGTGTTTGTGGGTGACATTGCCATCATCTGGTCACCACACCAGGGTAGTGACCTTCAATCTCTTCTTATTCTATATTGAAAGAAAATACAAATAAAGAAAAATAAAAGGCAATTGAAGGGCTTGGAAAAAGTGCATTGCGAATGAAGGTACCACACACCTCTACAAATGAACCCATGAATGAGACACTATGACCCCTTGTATGTCATGATCCCTATGCCCATTGAGTCTTGAACCCAACCACTTCATCCACTTTACATGGATTAGAGAGGGATCTCTTGGAAACTCTCCTTTACCTAGGGAAAGATCAACCAAATAGGACACCTCGTCAACCCTCCCATATTCAAGCTTTACAAGTCGCATAGTGTCTTTGAGGAATTAATTGTTTAATATAGTGATATTTTATGAACATGCTTAGATGGCTCATTTATTGATTGGATTCACTTATCATTATGTCATGAATTGAGATCCTTGGAGGGCATGCTCATTTGTGTTTGCAGGATCTGGTTGGTGGATAGGTTTGGGAGAACAAGCCTAGCTTTAGGCTTCCATGGGGTTACAAGCCCACAGTTTGGATTCCAAGGGCCCGCATGCCAGATGATAAAGATCAGACTTGGAAGGCCTTGATGATGAATTGGATGACATATCCTATCCCCCACATGCCAAACATTTTTCCTAGGAGAGGAAAAACGCCACTTCTAGAGGCATGGAATCACCTAGGGGGGTTAGGGCTTGGTGGTGAGGTGCCACTCAAATACACATGGAAGTTTTGAGGAGAAAAGGGTGTTCACCACGATGAGATCATCTTGATGCTTAACATGTGGCATTTCAAGGCCTAATCATGCTTCTCCAACACCAATGACTTCTTCAAAGTGGCAAAACATCCCCTAAAGGGGAGACATCCATGTAAAATTAGAGTTTATTTGTGAAAAAAGTGAAACTTTAGATCAATTGTTTAATATTAATTTCTTAAAGTGGGAAATATTAACGTCATTGACCCCCAGTCTTGTGGTTTACCCCTTAATTTGTGGACAAGTCACCTTGGTGACATTTTGTATAAATAAGAGATCACGAGATCTCATTTAAACATAACTCTCCTTCATTGTGAGAAGTATTGGTCTGAAGTTTTTTCTATCTTTGGAAATATTGTCTCTTTTGGCTCTTGTTTATGGTTATCTCTTGATTTTATGGTTGATGGGAGTGATGTGATAGCCTTGGAAGGATTATCTCTTGATATTGTGGTGGATTATCTTGGAATATTTCCTTGAATTGGTATGGTTTTTACTCTCATTCTATAATTTGTTTCAAGTCAAGGTTACTGTGCTAGGAGATAGGTGGGAATTATAAGGGCATACACCCCAACCATAGTCTTCATCATTTTATACTTCATGTTATTGGTTAAACAAGGGTTTTCTAAGATAAGTATAAGGGCATACACCCTCTTAGCTTAAACCCTAACCAGAGGAAAATTCCTTGGGAAGTAAAAGGGATTACACCCCCAAGAAGATAACTTTTCTAGATCTTTCTTTTCATGACCCCATTAACCCAATAATTAAGAGAACTAGTCATCAATTTTTTGCTTTGGAGATATAAAATCATTGCCTTGGGAAACTTGAATTTTTATCTTTTGAGAGATCTCTTGCTTGGATTTGGTTTGTATCATTGAGAGGAGTCTTGATCCAGGTGGATATCGGTGACTACCCAACTTTTCCAACTGGCTCAAAACAGTTTTCTGGCAATTTTGGTAATTTACTATTTTTAGTAGTTTTTAACTTCTAGGGCCATTTTGAGGGCCTGAATGAAGTTTTTTCGGGATCGGGCTTCTCAATGATAGCTAAAGGCTCTGACTGAGCCCCCAAAATGAATATCCTTGATGATACCTTTCCAACTAGCTATCATGCACCCCAAACAAAGATTGTATGCCAAAGTTACACCCCCGAGAAGTTGATACACCAAACTACCCAAAACGGGGTCCACAAAACTGTTGGATTTTCATCTCTGGGGTTAGGGTTTTGGATTTTATTTATGATAAAAATGCCTTTGGAGCCTCATTGTAAAATCATATTCTTGCGAATGCAAGTAGCAGACACAGATCTTCTCAGAGATAAGCTACCACCATTCTAGTGATTCTTTCACTCTGTATTTTACAGTCTTTGTACATTTTCTCTTATTAATAGAAAATTGTGTATTATTGTATCTCTGTGTTTATGGTTGAAACTCTGATACATTTTCATTATATTATTGGATATCCGAAATAGCTATGTACATTTCTTTATTATATCTCCGCTCTCATTTCGTGCCGAAAATAATCTGGGTCAGTGGTATCAGAGCAGGCTACTCTTGATCATATTTTAGTGCATTTCCCCGACGAGGTCTGAGTATAGAAAGTTGGGTCTCGAGCTTGTCTCTCTTTAGGACAATCACTCTCGCACACCCAATAAACCCTCCATGGAAGAAGAAAATAAAAATGACAGAGTAGACAATTCTATCAATCTGTTTCTTGAGCAAGCTCTCATGCGACAAAGGGACGAAATGATGGAGAATTTTTCCCACATCCTTCAACGCCTTTCGATAGCATAAAGAGAATATTCATCAAGTGACCACTTTGGAGGCACCTCACCTTTCAAGGTACATGTCAATTTTGATATTCCTATATTTGAAGGTCAGATAGATGCAGATTCCCTAGACAAATGGTTAAATTTGTTAGAAGGTTATTTCTATGTTCACAATTTTTCCAACAAAGGAAATATCATCTTCGCACTCCTTAAGGCTCTCCCCCATGTCAAACATTGGTGGGAAAATTACTTGGAGAAAATTTTCACAGAGGAGTCTGGAATATATGGGGCCGAGCCCACTTGGGATTTTTTTTTGGATGTGGTCAACAAACAATATTACCCCGTTGGAAACTATGAAGACCAATACATCATGTAATACCCCAAGGACGTGCCCCAGTATATTATGTATTCTAATCATATGTTATAGGCTTGTGAGCCAAGTGTATATAAGTTGGTGGGCTTATGTGTTAATTAGGCCAGAGAGCCTAGGTGTTAAAGGCCAGGAGCCTATTTTTTGTATATGTAATTATGCAAATCATTAATAAAATATAAACATCATTGCATGCCGACCGACCACAAAGAAAGAGTGATGGGGGACTAAGCTTCCACAAGGCTAGGTAAGGGAGAGGGGGATGAAATGTTGGAAGAGGGGATAATATTGAGGGATTAAGTCCTTGAATAATAATTTATTATTGTTCCAAAGTGGTGTGAGAGGTATATTTTTTATCCTAAGTTCCTGGAAAAGGGAACACATAATTGATGGAGTGCATGCAGCTTCATGGGAGACATGTGTCAGCCCATGCACATGAAATTTAACCCAGGAATGGATCCATGATGGGGGTTCATCCTCCATTCTTCCATCTGATGTCTGAACCATGTTGCCTTTGCTTCTGATCTCTGCATACCTCACGTAGCTTTGAAACCCGAAACCATGAGGCCAACCTGTGATGTTTTCCTGAGAAGCCGTTGCATCCTCAGTTTGAACCTGTTTTACCTCTGTGTTGGACCTCTGCATAACCTCATGCATCTGAGAAACTAGTCAGGAGGGAAAGGCCAACCCGTGTGTCCTATGAACCCATGTTTATCCACACTGTAAATCCAAGTTTTTGTTTAAATGTTTTGGTTGTTGTCTTCTGTGAAACCTGAGCATACCATAATTGTCTATTCCGTGTATGTTATAACCGTGGGTTGTTTTTCCCACACGGTGCCTTGGATGAGTGTGTTTTTCTACCATCATTTGTTCCTTGCTGAGACTTACGATTGTCCTCCTTGTGCTGGAAAAAATCTAAAGAAGCAGGTTGTTAGGCTTGTCTGCAACTCTCTCTCAAGTTGAGGGAGGTGGTTGTGGTTGAAGAGGTAGGTTGTTAAGCCTATGTCCAACACTCTCTCCGAGTGAGGAATGTGGTTGTGGTTGAATATACAGGTTGTCAGGCCTGTGAGCGACTCTCTCCGGGTGAGAGAGTGCATGGAGGAAGTGAGAACTCCTGGAAGGGGTCCTGTAGCTTCCACAGAGCTTGGAGAATTCAAGTTAGACCTGTTGTTGAAGCCCAAGGCAAGGGAGGTTTAGCAGCCGAAGGATTGTCTTGTGTGACAATGAAGGTGTATACTCCTGGGGTGGGACATGCATGTGGGGAATGAGAGTCTATGAGCAGTGGGCATAAGTGGCTCCTAGGAGAGAATCCTTCCTCATAAACTACGTGTCTTCCTCTTGACCTTGCCTAGCCTAGGATTCCCTTGCTTGATGGAGCTTAGTCCCAGCTCAGGGGTGACCTACTGCGGAGAGTGATGAGAAATGCGATCTAAGGCTGGGAGGTTCGTGGAAGGTCTGCACGTAGTTGGTGGTGTTATTCCAGTTGAAAGATAAGTATAATTTATGTGATTAATTTTATGTTATGCATAATGTTTGAATGTGATCATGTATTCCATTGCAGGTTTGAATTGATGTTAATTCTATTTAATTCTAAATGGTAACAGTAACTCTATGTTAAATTTGTTAATTTGATTTAATGCATATTATATATGTATGAGATTGTTCTGCATAGTAGCGTTGCCCGGAAGTGGGGTTGAAGGCCGGGGACGTTAAAATATGGTATCGGAACCATGGTTTCAACACTGATCTTGGATGGGTCGGATAAGTGGTCTTTGGAACCAAGGTTTCGAGTGGAAATCATGTTAAGAGGAACCAATTTTGGACCTCAGAAACATTTCCAAGTGCCAAGGGGTTACTTGGCCATGTTCTGAAGCTGAGGAGTAGGAGCGTTAGACTAAACCATAGCCAGTGTGGTATTTTCCCACAGAGAGAGAGAGAGCTCAACACTTGGGGTGTGGGCCGTAGGATCTATTCGGAAGGAAAGGAAACCCTTTTTCGACCATCAAATATAGAGAAAGTGTAGAAGGGATAACCTGGAAGCACTTCAAACTTCGTGACGTTGAAGAATCTTGATGCAAAGGTAAGTGAAAGGCCGAAGTCCTAAAGCTCTGAAGTCCAAAAAATATCTACACCATAGATCGGGGGAGAAACCATACCGTTGGATATCACAGCAAGTCGTGATTTCAGAGTTCGGCGATTGGGAGAAGTAGGGTGCACTGAGGCACAAAATTTTGAAGTCTGAAGCTATGAGGTCCCAAAAGATATCTACACCATAGATCTGAGGGGAGAACTTGACCATTAGATCAAGAAAAAGAGAAAATTGTAATTTCAGCATTCGGGAGAATTAATGTATGTTGAGGGGAGAACTTCCGAAGTTTCGAAGCTACGAAATTCTAAAGTTTGAAGTTTCGAAGTGAAAGAGTATACGTGGAGGGGTCATGTGACATCGCCTGGGGTGATGTGGAATTTCCTAGGTGTACCACATGCCATCGCCTTAGTCGGTGACGGATGTACTATGTGGGCCCGAAGGATAGAGAAGTCGAAACTTCAGGAATCGCGAGATTGGAATTAAGCAAGCGTGAAAGCTTTCAGAACCTGAAGTTTCGAATCCTCGAAGTCTTGAAGCCCCGAAACTCCAAAGTTCAGAAGTCTTGAAGCTCCTATGCCTAAAGTTACATAGCAAGTGTTAGTCGTTGGATGATGAGTATGTGTGGAAGGTTGATTCGCCCTACGTCGTGAGTTCGTTAGTTCAGAACTCGGGAAGTTGTTGTGTGGTGCTTTGAAACCTCTTGAAGCATGAAGTTTCGAAGAGCTCGAAAGTTGGGGCCAAAGTCATAGCCCAATGTCACAATCAAAGGGGCCTAGCAGGAGGAGCTAGCACCTAGGATATTCACGATTTGAAAAATCAGGAATCGAGAGTATTGAGTTTGGCCCACAACTGAATACCTGAAACGTGAAGTCGTGAAGTGCCCTTTTTGATAGGCGAGTGGTCATGGCCCATGATCACGTGGGTTGAGACCTAAGATAAAGGGGTTAATGCCTAAAAATTATTACAGAGCAGAGAAGAGCTCAGAAAGATAATGAAATCGAAACACTTTCTTAAATCAGTTTGGTTTATGAATTATGTGGGATTTGTTCAGGACAGTTGGCCTGGCAAATTCAGGTTGACTACACATTGTGTTTGCAGAGTCCAAAGAGTGTCCGGACCATACAAAATTGACATTGAGTGCAGAGAAATGGAAGACACACAACATGCTTCCAGTTCATAGAATGAAGCAAAAGGAATGGATTTCCATTTGGGAGTTGAAGGATCGAACTCCAACGGACATGGAGAAGAGATAGATAAGGAAGGAAACATGATTAAAATCACTGAAAGATTGTAGAAAGATGCCCAAACTCATCGGGAAGATAGAAAAAAGCTCATGAAATCTAAGGAACATCAGGGGTAATTCAACTTAAAGTTGATGAAGAGTCTAGAGAGAATAGAAAAGAAGTTGGACAAGGAGAGAGACTTGAGAAAAACAAGGAGTCACTAGAATTCTGAGGGAATAATATCAAGGAGTGTTGGTAGACACCATCATCACTCCCAAGGTCGTTCCAAGAGGAGGGCACATAGTCTTTTAAGCCCATCTCCTACCAGAAATCATGGGAGATCTAGAGTGGATGAACTGAAGAGATAAATGAACAATATTAAGCCTCCTACGTTTGATGGAGAACACAAGAAGGAGTAAGATGCCGAAACATGGTTGCTTGGAATGAGGAAATATTTCCAACTGTAGAATTATTCCTCCTATGCAGAAGAAAGAATTGCAATGTATCAATTGAAAGGAAAAGCATCCATGTGGTGGGATCAACTTGTGCAGGTGCAACACATTAGAGAGAAATATATCACTTGGAAATAATTCAAGAGGTAATTCAAGAATAAATACTTGACTAAAATATACTACGAAAGAAAGATGAAAGAGTTATTTGAACTCAAGCTGGGCAACATGACCATTGATGAATACGAATGAAATTTTTTGGAGTTATTGAAGTATGTTCTGTTCATCAAAGATGACACTGTCAAGATTCAAAGGTATCTAAGTGGACTTCCACCTTCCATTGGGGACAAGATTCAGTATGATGACCCAAAAACTATGGAAGAAATGATAAGAAGAAAGAAATTCTTATATGAGCAACAAAGAGAGAAGCCTACTTTCCGAAAGGCTTAGGATGACCAGAAGAAGTTTAAGAAAGAACAGAGGCAGAAGGGAAAAAAACCTCCCTTTTTTAGAAACACTCCTCAAGGAAAACCATTGTTAAAAGAGCCAAGAACGACTGACATAGGGGGATAAAGGCCAAGGCATATGCCTATTTAGTGTTGGGGTTGTTAGGGAAACCATAAGTACAAAGATTGTCCCCACAAAAATGGCAAAGTGAGATTTTCCCATAATTTTCAGCAAGTTGAAACAGTGGAGGACATGGGCAGTAGAATACCAAGGATCTATGCAGCCCTGGACAACAAGCAAGAAGAATATCAGTCGCACATGATTGAAGTGGAAGGTATGATAAAAAACCATGCCTTTACTATTTTAATTGATTTAGAGGCTAGCCGTAGTTATATAGATCTTAGAATGGTGGAAAGTTTTCAATTGTCGAGAAGAAAACATTAAAAGTCTTGGTTAGTGCATCTGGCTACAGGAACCAAGAGGAAAGTCACCGAGTTAGTTAAGTCTCGTCCAGTGGACATGAATGGACTGAGCACAAAGGATGAATTGAATATTCCACCTTTAGGTTCTTATGACTGTCTAATTGGGATGGATTGGTTGGAACAACACCATTCCATATTGGACTGTCGTAATAAGGCATTCACTTTCCTGGATGAAGAAGGAAATCGAAAAACAGTCCAAGGAATTCCTAGAGTTGTTGTTGTCAGAGAAATATCAGCAATGCAGCTGAAGAAGTGCTTAAGGAAAGGCTATCAATTATTTGCAGCCCACTTGGAGGAAGCACTTGAGGATAAGGTGTCAAATATCGAAGACCATGTGGTGCTAAAGGATTTTGAAGATGTATTTCAGGAGGTACCCGAACTACCCCTGAGAAGAGATATTGAATTCTATGTAAACTTGATGCCTGGAGCAGATCCAGTATCAAAATCTCCTTACAGAATGAGTACACCAGAGATGAAAGAACTGCAATTGTAGCTTGAATAGCTTCTAAAGAAGGGGTATATATGCCCAAGTGTGTCACCTTAGGGAGCCCCAATCCTATTCGTGAAGAATAAGGATGGAACACTTAGATTGTGTATCAATTTTAGACAATTGAACAAAGTGATTGTTAAGAACAAGTATCCTATCCCGAGGATCAATGATCTTTTTGACTAGTTGAAGGATGCTAAGATATTTTTTAAAATAGATATTAGATAGGGTTATCACCAGGTAAGAATAAAGGATGAAGACATCAGCAAGGCCTCCTTTAGAACAAGGTATGGTCACTATGAATTCACAATGGTGCCATTTGGGTTTTCAAATGCACCTTATGTTTTTATGTGCCTAATGAATGGTGTGTTTAGGGAATATCTAGAAACGTTTTTCATAGTATTTGTGGATGACATCTTGGTGTATTCCAATTCATAGGAAGAGCATGAACAACATCCGAGGATGGTGTTTCAGGTGCTAAGGTAGCACCAGTTGTATGCCAAGTTGAGAAAATGCTCATTTTATCAAAAGCAGATCCATTACTTGGGGCATATTACCTCAAAGGATGGGATAGTTGTGGATCCTGAGAAGATCGAGGCCACCAAAAAATGTCCAGTGCCAAGGAATGTGACATAAGTTATATCCTTTATGGGTCTAGATGGTTATTATAGAAGGTTCATTGCAGGATTCTCAAGGATAGCTCACCCTATCACTTCCTTGCAAAGGAAGGAGAATAAATTTCAGTGGACAGAGGAATGTGAGAGAAGCTTCTAGCTAATTGAATCAACTATTAACCAGTGCTCCAATCCTGGGGATTGAAGATCCAAAGGAAGACTTTGTAGTGTGTACAGATGCATGGAAAGAAGGACTGGGAGGAGTCCTCAGTCAGAAGGGATTCATAATTTTTTATGAATCCAGAAAGTTGAAAGAGCACGAAAGGAACTATGAAAATCATGATTTGGAGTTGGCAACCATAGTACACGCTCTAAGGAAATGGAGGCATTACCTCATGGGAAGGAGGTTTGAACCGAGGATAGAACATAACGGTCTGAAGTATTTGTTTGATCAGCCAACCTTACATTCTAGATAGAGTAGGTGGTTGGAGTTTCTTTGTGAGTATGACTTTGATATCAAGCATATCAAAGGAAAGGAAAACAAAGTGGTTGATGCACTACATAGGAGAGTGCATGAATTACATGCTACAACCATTAGCATGTACCAAACTGATATTAAAGGCAGAATTTCAGAGGCTGCAAATGCATATTTGCAGTATAGGGATTTGGTAGAAAATCTATAGAAAGGTAAGATGCCACATAAAGTGGAGAATTATAAATTGGAAACTGACGAAACACTTCTGTACAAGAACAAAATTTTTATACCTAATGTCCAGGACTTGAAATTTATAATTTTGAATTAAATGCACAATGTGCCTTATGTAGGGCACCCTGGATATGAGAAAATTGTGGCAGTAGTAAAGAGCCATTACTTTTGGCCATGCATGAAGAAAGAGATTGTTGAATACATCACCAGATGTATGGAATGCCAGAAGGTTAAAGATGAGCATAGGCACCCAGTAGGGTTGCTGCAGCCTTTACCCATTCCTGAGTGGAAGTGGGAAGTGGTGACAATGGATTTCATCACAGGATTGCCCAGAACTGACAAGCAACATGATTCAATCATGGTGGTGGAGGAAAATCTTACGAAAGCTTCCCATTTTATTCCACTAAAGACTACTCACAAGGCAGCTAACGTTGCTGATATTTTTATGAGGGAAATAACATGATTACATGGTATTGCCAAGACAATTATGTCTGACAGGGACTCGAAATTTACCTCAAAGTTATGGAAGGGGTTGTTCAAAGGATTTAGAATGAATCTGAACTTCAGCACTACTTATCATCCTGAGTCTGATGGACAGACAGAGAGGGTGAACAAAGTAATAGAAGACATGCTAAGGATGTATGTGATGGACAAACCATCTAAATGGGAAGACTACCTACACTTCGTAGAATTAGCCTACAAAAATGGGTATCAAGCATCGTTGAAGATGATCCCATTTGAAGCACTTTATGGCATAAAGTCCAATACTTCAGTAAGATGGGATAATCCAGTTGACAAGGCAATAGTTGGGCCAGAGTTTCTCAAGGAAATGGAAGAACAAATGTTGAAGATTAAGCAGAATTTGAAGGCTTCCCAAGACAGGCAGAAGAGTTATGTCGATAAAAACATAAACCACGAAGAGTTTAAAGTGGGAGATCATGTTTTCCTGAAAGTGAAAGCCAATATAAGTTCCTCGAGGTTGGGAAATTCCTCCAAGTTGGCAGCTAGATTTTGTTGGCCATTTGAAATCTTAGAAAGGATTGGGCTAGTTGCATATATGCTTGCATTACCTACATCCATGAATGTACATAATGTTTTTCATGTTTCATTGCTTAAGAAATATATTCCTAATGCTAATCATGTAATTGATTGGAATGTGATTCAGATGGAGTGGGAAGGTGTCCTGCAACTGCATCTTGTGTGCATATTGGACCAGAAAATCAAATAGCTCCGAAATCGAGCCATAGATCTTGTAAAGGTCCTATGGACCTTGTACGGTCTCGAGGACACGACATGGGGCCATGAAGATGCTATGCGGGTCGAATACCCACATCTTTTTGAAGATTTTGAAAATCCTGTTGATGATGTGAAAAAGTTGCATTGAGGACAGTGAAAAAATAAGGGGAGGGGATTGTAATAACCCAAGGATGTGCCCCAGCTATATTATGTATTGTAATCATGTTTTATAGGTTGGTGAGCGATGTGTATATAAGCTGGGGGGCTTATATGTTATTTAGGCCGGAAATCCTAGGTGCTAAAGGCTAGGAGTCTGATTTTTGTATATGTAATTTTGCAGATCATTAATAAAATATAAACATCGTTGCGTGCCAATCGACCACGAAGAAAGAGGGGGATGAAAGGTTGGAAGAGGGGTTAATCTTGAGGGCTTAAGTCCTTGAATAATAATTTATTATTATTCCAAAGTGGTGTGAGAGGTATATTTTTTATACTAAGTTCCTGGAAAAGGGAACACATACTTGATGGAGTGCATGTAGATTCATGGGTGACATGTGTCAGCCCAGGCACATGCAATTTAACCCAAGAATTGAGCCGTGATGGGGCTTCGTCCTCCATTATTTTTTCCATTGTCTAAACTGTGTTGCCTCTGTGTCTAATCTCTGCATACCTTACGCAGCTCTGAAACATGAAACCATGAGGCCAACCTATGATGTTTTCCTGAGAAGCCGACACATCCTCAATCTGAACCCATTTTACCTCTGCATTGGATCTCTACATAAACACGTGCATATTAGAAACTAGTCAGGAGGGAAAGGCCGACCTGTGTGTCCCATGAACCTAGTTTTATCCACACTGTAAATACAAGTTCTTGCTTAACTATTTTAGTTGTTGTCTTATGTGAAACCTGAGCATACCGTAATTGTCTATTCCATGTGTGTTATAACTGTGGGTTGTTGTGGCCATGCAGTCCTTTGGCTGAGAGTGTTTTTTTGTCGTCATTTGTTCCTTGCTGAGCCTTACTAGTGTCCTCCTTGTGATGGAACAAAGCTGAAGAAGCAGGTTGTCAGGACTTTGTGAAACTCTCTCTCAAGGTGAGGGAGGTGGTTGTGGTTGAAGAGGTAGGTTGTCAGGCCTGTGTGCAACACTCTCTCCAGGTGAGGAAGGTGGTTGTGTTTTAAGAGGCAGGTTGTCATGCCTATGAGCGACTCTCTCCAGGTGAGAGAGTGCACGGAGGAAGTGAGAACTTCTGTAAGGGGTATTGTAGCTGACATAGAGCTCAAAGAATTGCGGTCCAGCCTGTTACTAAATCCCAAGGCAAGGGAGATTTAACAACTGAAGGACTGTCATGTGTGACAGTGAAGGTGTATACTCCTGGGGTGGGACATGAATATGGGGAATGAGAGTCTGTGAGCAGTGGGCATAGGTGGCCCCTGGGAGAGAACCCTTTCTCATAAACCATGTGTCTTCATGTTGACCTTGCCTATCCTAGGATTCCCTTACCCGATGGAGCTTAGTCCTAGCTCGGGGGTGATCCGAAATTGGATCCAAAAGCCTGATAGGGCTTGAAAAATGCTCAAAAATGAAAGTTATCGGAATGCAACGAAACCTATTCCATTGCGTCTGTCTCATCTTCCTGATTCTGGTGGTATATTTACTTTGTCAAACGGGCTCCTTATGGAGAAGATATCACGTTTTTTCCGAAAGGTCAAACATGCAAAAAAAAAGTTGTTGACTATGTAGTCCGTACAGTCTATATGGACGCTGATGTGGCAGGTCCGTACAGTGACACGTGGTAGGTTTGTACAGTGACATGTGGTGGCTCCAGGGAGTGACATGTGGCATGCAGATTTGGTCGATTTGGCGTACGGTTGGATGTATCCCGAGGTGACATGTGTCACCATTGAAAGGGTGACACGTGGTAGGGTGACGTCAGCAGCTGACGTGGTAGGGTGACGTCAGCAGCTGACGTGGCAGGCTGACAGAGCGTACGATAGGGCTAACACGGCAGGTTGATGTGGTAGTACAGAAAAGTTGACGTGGGTGAATCAGCAAATGACACATGGCGTGTTCTGGTTGGTTTTTAAGGTGCCACGTGGCCCAGTCACGGGCTGCCATGTGGCACCGTATGATTGGTTTATTGTTTATGTGTCAAAATTTTTGGTATGTCACCGGGGGTCGAACCTGTGACCTCCCGATGGACAAAGGACTGGCAGAATGGGCTAGCCACCCGGGCGGTCGGTTGACTTTGTAATACAAATGACATTAAATATATTTGAATTTAATACATGGAATAACCGGCGCGGAAAAGGGCCGAGGCTTAGCCCCAGCCCTCGGCGTATTTCCATATGACCACTGCAGAACCAGGAGTGCAGCGTATTTGGTGGTACCATTCCACATAATACATGCGGGGGTTTAAAACATTAGCACGGGTCCCATTCAGTTGCCAAGAAACCAAGAGCGGGGCCAATGGAGGGGGGGCCACATATGGGGGCGTGGCCACATGGCCCTCCATACGACCGAATTAGGAGGGCGCACGCACAGCATAAGGGGGATAGTGCCCTATTAATAGTATAAAGTGGGTTTTTATACTAGAATTTGTTTTTTTTATTAATATTATGCCTATTATTAGCAGATTCTCTCCATTTTTGGGGGATATTGGGCATTTTTGGAGGCCAAATTCTTGGAGGAAGTTGGAGCTGAGCAACCAACTTCAAGGATATATAAACCAGGCCTATTTGAGGCCATTGGCAGTCAGTCAGAGCAGAGTTATGCTAGAGAAAAGCCAATCCAAAGTCAGTTTGATGCAGAGAAGATTTTGAGGAGGAGACGTTGTCGGACCATTTCTGGGAGCTTCGGACGTCTGTTTTGTGTGCCGTTTTCTTTGCAGGGTTCTAGAGATCTAGGAGAACAAGACCAGAATAGCATTGTAGCCATTTGGCATTGTAGAGATGTACGTTTGAGCATTTGAACAGAAATAAAGAAGCCTCCCCCACAGAGAAAAGGCCCGAAGACGTAGGCAAAAGTTGTGACGAACTCCGTTATCAATTTGCGTGTTATGGTTTGTTGTCTATATTTTCATTTTAGATCTACATATGTGTATATGGCTATTATAATTCCTCTTCTTTCCTCATTATTTCACTAAGTTTCTC